>CM053787.1:636095154-636280154 GCA_028749045.1 Cupressus sempervirens
CGAGGAAGTCTACCCGTGGGATGATGTGCGGTGTCAACGCAAAATCGAGGCCCCGTTTCAAGAAGTTAAAGGAGAGGGGGTCGAGAGTGGCATCGGAAAGGTTAACAACCAATTTGCAATCCCAATTGTCAACAAGGTTAGGAGCGACAGGTGGGTCAAGGCGGAACAAGGGAGGACAAGGTTCAAGGGGAGAGGGCCCAGGAGGAATGGGCAAGGAAGCCACTAAGGTAGGAGAAGGCGTGGTAGGAAGATTAGTCTCAACCATCGCCTTCCTAATCCCGAACATCGAGCAAGGGGAGCCGGGGGTTAATGGGGAGGCAAGCATGCGGGCGGGAACTAAGGGGGGATTATTGACCATGTGGTCAAGATTGGCTTTAGAAACAAAATCTGCAGGGGGAACGGGCATACCAGTTGTAGGGGTCACATCAGCATTGGATGAAGGGGGAGGATCAACGCAAAGAGGGGCTCGAGGTGCAGCAACCACCTCAGAGACATCAAGATCACCATAAATGCAAAGAGGAGAGGGCAGAACAGGAGAAGACGCACCTGGTAAATACGGAGAGGAGCCGTTGGAAGGAGATAGCCGTTGGAAAACTTCAGCCTGCGAGGGGAGTCTAGGTCGCTCATCGATTCCAGGAATGACAGCTTCAGTCTGCGAGGGGAAGCCAAGTCGCTCGCCATTTCTAGGAATGACCTCAGGTTGAGAAGCCAGAGGAAACAACGAAAGCGAAGACCGAGGGTGCACTGCAGTCTGAGGAAGCAGAACTAAGTACTCCGGTAGAGAAGATTGCGTCAAGTTTGACCCCACGCACCACTCTGCCCTAGCACCAGAAACAGAAGGAGGAACGGTCTGCAGATTGGAGGCCCGCAGAATACAAGATGAGGATGCCTGCTTCACCGCACTAGCATTGTTATCATGCTGCCAAGTAGATGTCGACTGAGCCGCAGAGATGGACGCCTCTTGCATATCAGAGATGGTCGTCCAGGAGCGGTTTCTATCCAGTGATATGGCAGGTTGGCCAAGCAGCAAGGAGCCATACATGTCAAGCGATATGGCAGGTTGGCCAAGCAAAGAATCAACCGCGTCGGAGGGTGGTCTCACGTATGCGCCAAGATTGGAGAACCCACGAGCGCGAAGGACCTTGAGAGTCATCGCATCAAACTTCTTTTTTTGCCTGGTGATGCAAATTTGCTGACGTCCCAATGCTTTGCAGTGTGTGGATGTGTCAAGGCGAATCCAAAGATCTGGTCGTAAGGTAGCTGCGAGTTCTAGATGGAGGGGGAACAACCTGGCATTCAGAGCACTGATAGACCTCCTAGTGGAATGGATAACTGATCTGAGGAGAGATAGACTAGCACGGAAGAAGATATGCTTGGTGTACGCACTCCAAAGGTGGTGGCTGATACTGACAAACGAGGGGATGAGCTTAGAATCACGACATCTTTTAAGAAAAGCTAAATCTGCAACTTTTTTCATCAGTTTAATCCTTAACAACTCCAGCTACTTGGATTTGAAACAAATTTCCCTCCCATGTAGGGTATCAATTAATGCGATCAGATTTCCACAATCCATTTTAGTTATGTTGATCAGTTTTCTGGATTAGATTGTGTGGAGATTTTTGTCATCAACATTTCGAATCACACTACGTGATCCATCATCAGGATGAGAGAGCAGGAGATGTCAAATGAAGTAAGTAGCAGATTTAGAAAAGACTCACCATATATAGGAGAACAGGAAAAAGAAAAGGAAGCACCAACCCCAAAGTTAAAAACAAAAAACATAATGAATAAAAATAAAATAAAATAAAAACTATATAAAAAACAAAACAAGACACTAGGGGGGAAAGACTAAAACCAAAGTCAACCCACAAGAAGAAGTTAAAAAAGGGGATGAAAAGAAAAGAATAAAGGGTAACAACCAAAGCGAAGACTATTACCTTTCCTCCCCCTCGCCCTCCCCCATAGAAGTTTACCTTTCCTATTGTAATTCCAACATAGATCCCTAAAGACTAGGTGATCTTTATCATATTTTCCCACTTTGTCTTCTCATTCTTTATAGTCAGGTGGGTGTTTGTTTTACCTTTGTAAGTTAGTACCTAATTCGATAGAGATCAAATTTACTCATTGCAAATCAAACACGTTCTCTAATTGCTCATGGCATACCATCTCTTGATAAACAAGCATTAGTGGAAATTTGGAAATTGCCTTCTCCTCAGTGGGTTTCCAACCCATGGAGGCAACTTCCTACAAAAGACCACTTGGAGACATATGCAACATAAAGCATGCAAAGGGTGCGAAATTATACATAAAATTTATGTTTGAATCCAAGAAAAATCTCCTAAACATGATTTGGATTCATCATCACTCAAACATTAAGCCTTAGTGATAAACCTAAAAATGTCTTCTCCATAGCGAGTTTCCAACCCATGAAGATGGTTTTCCACAAAGTAGCTAAAGGCAAAGAATAGGATGTTAAACGTTACCCAAATAGATTCGTACACCTTAATTAAGCATCCTTAGTAGTCAAAAATGCAGTTGTCAAAGATTCAACCTATAAGAAAGTGTTAGTAGAAAAACAAAAATTGCCCTCTCCTCGAGGGGTTCCCATCCCATGCAGGGAATTTTTTTCTTATATAAGAAAGATTGAGCTAACAAGTAAATTTGTTTCCATACTAGATTTAGAGTATGTTAGAATGATGTTAAAATGAATCAAACCATTATGGAAAGAAGATATATTCAGAATCTGAGGTGGCAGATTTTTATCAACAAAGTACGCCAATGGTGACTTTCTAAAACTTAAAGGAAAATAGAAAAGTAAGTAATGGGCTTATAGAAAGTTACTGTTGCACTCAACAGAACAATGAAAAGACCCCTAACTATTTGTTGAGCTTTTGCATTTACTATCCAATGGGTATTTCCTTAAATTTCATCCGTGTGGCACGAATTCTGAAGAATAATAGATGAATCAAAGCTCTCATATAAAAGCACACAAGCAGTTGAAAGAGTTACCTCATTTCTTTGGTTCATCATTCTATCAATACACATAGCATTTTGAAAGCCTGTGATTGTTGTATTTGTCATTTTATTCACCTTTTTTATTCAAAATCTTATTCATAAGCTTATGGTAGCCAAGTTCATGGGTTTTGATGGTTTGACTGGGATCAAGTTCCAATTATAGAATTTCACAGACACCTCCCTCCACTTCTATGACATGGTAGATTTCCAAAGGAGGGTCAAATCTGAAAGGATTCATCCTATCATGGAGAAGCTTCAAGGATGTGGTTTAGTCGAGGCTACTAGTTTTCCGATTGCAGTCCAAGCCCCATAGCTTATTTATGAATGCATTCATCACTACAATCTAGAAACCAGGCAAATTGTTCTTCCTAATGATACAATATTAATTTCAATCGATAGGCAAATAGTGATAAACTACCTTCGTGTACCAGAGTGGGAGGAGTTCTCTGGCTTAACCTTGGGGGGAGGAGTCTCAGAATTCTTGATGAAGAAGATGATCTAGAGGAAGGAGGTCATGAGAACTTGGTTCCAGAAGCCATGGAGTGATAAGAGAAAAGTTCCTAAAACTTTTTTCATAACCAATCTTAAGCCAGAAATAATTGACATTTTAGTCCTTCTACATAGGTTGAAAGGTGAGGTAGAAGCCTTAAATTTCGTTGACCAATACTTCTTTCTAGTTCAAGTTATATGCTCAGACACCAAGTACATTGATTTGGCGCAAGAGGTAAGTGAAATTTTGTCCAATGCTCTCTAGGAGGCCAAGATTTAGAATACATTATACATGTCTTCTTTCTTGATTTAGATGTTGGCTTCATTGCAATTATGGCCTAGCCTTCCAAGATTAGAGAATTTCCTTGATGATGTTAAGTCTTATGAATTTTACCCATGTCTCTAATTATAGAATAGTTATGTAGATTATGTTAAGGTGAATGACGTGTTTACCATGAGGATTTGTAGGGAACTACAAGGATGCCTGGCGAGAAGATTCAACCCTAAAGCCATGGCTGTCATCAGTCAGTTTGGATGTTACTTTATTCAGTTCTCATCATTTTCTTATTTGCGTCTTGCAACATTTGATGGGTTTCTCTTGAAGCTACTAAGGTATCCAAGTGACATGATCGTGTTGATCGAGATTATACAACAAAATCTGTAAATGAACATCCTGAGCAAAAGCCTGAAGAAAAAGGGACACAAATTCCCTATGAAGGTTGGAGCCTTCAGTTGCGACACCTGGTCCGATGCCAAGAACATGATGAAGGTGTTCAAGAAGAAATATAACCTAGACATATATGAAGTCTTGAGGCCTATGTTAAACCCAAATAGGTATGCTAGAGATGTTATGCAAATTAGGAGCATGATAAAGCATATCACCATGATCAAAGATTATTGGGTCGATTCAAATATGATTTTGAGAGCTATGATCAAGCCTTCACCAAATTGACAATTGATCAAGTGAAAATGTATAAGGTGAATATAGATATAGATGGAATTGAAGATGACGATCAAAATATGTAAATCAATACTTATTTGATCGAGTTGAGGAACACTCCCACAAGTTCAAAACCTTTTGAAGATGCTAAGAAGGATTTAGATATGATGATGGCCAAAATCTACAAGAGAACCGAAAAGTGGGTTGAGTGGACCACCTGATGTAGGGAGGAATGAATAATTAGGCCCAAAGGCACACCCAATTATCCAAACCACCATGCAAGAGTTAACACAATAGAAACACAACACAAAGACCAACAACCAAAGGAGGGAGAATAGTCAAATCTTTCACTAATTCATCAAACAATCAATATACATGCCCAATTGTAAGGCCTTCTAAGTTACGACCACATATAACAATTCAATTACAATCCTTAATGATCAAACTTCACATTTTGCTTCCTCTTTAAAACCTCTCCTCCTCTTTAAGACTGTAACCAATGTTTATTAAATACATGCACGGCCACAAGTCGACCCACAATAGATAACTATCACAAAATTAAATGCAAGGGTCAGCCTCAATAGAAAACTACACACAGACAACTTGGTAAATGAAGACTCCATGAAATACAGACACTTAGCATCCAAATGAACTCAACAACCACACGAGCTCGACAACCACACAAACTCAACATCCAAAGGATGACTCAACAACCAAAGAACACTTGGCAGTAAAGGATGATTCGACAACCAAAGGCATTTAGTAGTAACTGCAAACTCAACATCAACTAGGAAGCTTGGAATCCACTAAACACTCAACAACAATTGAGAACTTGATAGTGCAAGACATTGCAACTCGGTAGAAACTAAGAAAATGGAAAACATGCAGGATAACAATGCAACCCAAGACACTCCTGCATTAAACAATCGGGGTTGGAGAAAATGATTCTCCTGAATCATTGAGATTTCACAACCCAAGCTAAATCCAATTCAGATTGAGAAATCCATACAGCAGCTTCACTAGATCTATTTTTCCAATTTGCCAAATACTCATAATAGTATTGTCCTCTTGTGCTCTTACCAACTCTCTGATCTAATATCTATTCAACTTCTTCAATCTATTTATTAGGATAATCATCTAATGCATCCACTTCATAATCTAACTTACGATACTTATACAAATCAACAACATTGAATATAGGAGATATATCTATATCATCAGGCAACTCAACTTCATAAGCATTACCACTGTCAAACTTCTTCAAGATCTTACAAGGTCCAAACTTCTTCATCTTTAGGATACTGTATGTTCCAATGGAAAATCTTCCCTTCTTCAAATGAATCATCACCTCGTGATGCCTTCTATACTTATCAGTGTTCTCCTTATACATCGACCTCAACTTCACTTTCTTATACAAAGACTACATAAAATCAGCACATTCTTCCCCTGCAACACTTCTCTTTTCTTCACTAGCAACATCTCTCAAATCTAATATGCTTCTAGGTTACATTCCAATAACAATCTCAAAAGGTGTTCTCCCTGTACTTCTATTCATAGAATTATTATAAGCAAACTCGGTTTGTGCCAATACCATCTCCCAATTACTTGGCTTGTCTCCAACTAAACATCTCAACAAATTACCCAAGCTTTTATTCACAACCTATGTCTACCTATCCATCTGTGGATGGAATGTAGAACTAAACTTCAACTTAGTGCCCATCTTATTCCACAAAGTCTTCCAAAAATAACCAATAAACTTACTGTCTCTGTCAGAAATAATACTTCTTTGTAATCCATGCAATCTCACAATCTCTTTAAAGAAAAGTTCAACAACATGCCCAAGATCTAATGTCTTCTTACGTGGTATGAAATGAGCCATCTTAAAAAATATATCCACAAAAACAAATATAGAATCATACCCTTTCACTATTTTAGGCAATCAAAGAACAAAATCCATACTAATGTCACTCCAAAGTTTCTCAAGAACAACAATAAGTGTATACAAACTAGTATTCTAACTTACTCCTTTTGCAACTTGACAAATTCCACAACTCCTTACAAATTTGTGAACATCCTTATACATTTGTGGCCAGTAATACTTCTCCTTCAACAAGCTCAATGTTTTATCGATTTCAAAGTGTCTAGCCAATCCACCACTATGCTTCTCCTTAATCAAATTCAACCTCATATAACTTCTAGGAATACACAACTGAATACCTTTGAATAACACACCTTCTTGAATAAAATACTCATCATACTTACTTATGTGGCCTATTAGATTTGGTGCTCTACACTCTCTCTATGCCTCAAAAAAATCAAGATCGATAACATATAACTCCTTCATTCCATCAAAACAAAGAGCTTCAACCTTCATCTTAGTCAATAAAGAACATTTTCTTCTCAATGCATCAGCAACTCTATTAGTAATTTTAATCTTATGCTTAATGAAAAATGTGAAACTCTACAAGTACTCAGCCCACTTCATATGTCTCTGGTTCAATTTATGTTGACTTCCCAAGTATTGTAAAGCTTTATGATCAGTATACAACACAAACTCATTCGGAATCAAATAATGTCTCCACTTCTTCAATGCTTTAACAATAGCATAAAACTCTTGATCATGCATAGAATACTTCCTTTTAGCATCGTTCAACTTCTCACTAAAGAAAGCAACAGGTTTACCTTCTTGGCTCAACATAGCTCCTATTGCACTACCACTTGCATCACAATCAACTTGAAATACCTTATTGAAATCAGGCAAAGCCAATACAAAGTAACTCCACAACCCTTTGTTTCAAAGTCTTGAAACTCTTATTAGCTCCACGTGTCCACTTGAATTCTTTTTTATCTCCTCTCATTGTCTTAGTCATATCATTACAAATAGAACTGAAATTCCTTATAGACTTTCTATAAAAACTAGCCAAATCATGGAATGATCTTACCTCACCCACATTCTTAGGTGTAGGCCATTCCAAATTTGCTTTAACCTTCTCGGGATCTATTCTCAAACCATCAGTTGAAACCACAAATCTCAAATACAAAATCTCCTCTTACATAAAAGAGCAATTTTTCAAGTTAATCATCAACTTCTCCTCTTTCAATCTTTGCAATACTTGTCTAACATGCTCAAGATGTTCTTCCTTAGTTTTACTGAATATCACAATATCATCCAAGTAAACAATCACAAACTTACCCAAAAATCTTTTCAGAACTTCATTCATCAACCTCATGAAAGTACTGGGTGCATTAGTCAAACCAAAAGGCATAACCAACCATTCATACAAACCATCTATTGTCTTGAAAACAATCTTCCATTCATCACCTTCTCTAATTGTGATATGATGATAGCCACCCTTCAAATCAATATTGATAAAATACTTTGCTCCACTCAAACAATCCATTATGTTATCCATCCTCAGCATAGGAAACTTATATTTCACTGTGATCTTGTTAATAGCTATGGAATCAGTACACATTCTCCATTCACCATTCTTTTTAGGTGCTAATGTGGTAGGTGTAGCGAATGGACTCAAGCTTTCTTTGATCAAACCTTTCTATAATGACTCATGCACTTGTCTGTTAAGTTCTTCATTTTCAATTAGTGTCAATCTATACGGTGCTTTGTTTGGAAAACTAGCTCTAGGAATTGGATCCATACAATGACAAATACTTATTACTAGAGGTAAACCATCAAGTATTATCTACAACAATATCATTATACTTATTCAACAATTTTGAAATTTCTACTAGCACTCGGTCAATACTACCAGTCTCTATTGCCACTCGTTCACCACTGCCTAGCACTCGGTTAACACTATTTTCTGGCACTTGGTTACTACTAGCACAACTCAGTCTTCTTGGGATCATGTCAAAGAAAACTTGGTTCCTTTTCATTTCCTTTTCAAATTGCTTCCCATTAGCCATGCAAATTCTTACAGTAGTACACTTATCCTCATTTGGATTTTCAGTCAAATGCAACAATATTTGTTTCTTTCCATTCACCCAAAGAGTATATTGATTCAATCTTCCATCATGTATAGCATATCTATCATATTGCCAAGGTATACCCAAAAAAATATGAAAACAATCCATAGGCATAATATTACACAAAACTTCATCAAAGTAATGTCCAATCTTGAATTTCAAAATACATTATTCACTTACCAATATCTGATGCTCATCTTTGATCCATGAAACATGATAGGGTTTAGGATGCTTCAACCTCTGCAACTACAACTTTGTAACTAGTTATTTTGATGCCAAATTTGTAGAACTTCCACCATCGATGATCGCCTTGCAACATTTTCCATTACATCTTACATATGGTTTTGAAAAGACTTATCCTCAAAATAGTTTCCTCATCACTTCCCTTATTACATAAGGTTATTCTCACCATAAGATTTTCTTCAGCCTCAGGTCCACTCAGTGAACTCTTAATGTCTTCTTGAATTATAGCATTTCTATTACTTTGTCCACTTTTAGAGGATCTGCATTCAAACGATCTATGCCCTTCTTTACCACATCTGAAATAATTACCACAATAACCACATGTAGAATAAGAATTACCTCTTCCCTAGTAAGAATCAGTACCTTCTCGGTATGAACTACCACCTTTCCACTTGGTCTTGTCTTTGTCATTGTTCTTCCATTCAGATTTGCCTTTATCTTGCATAGAACTATTATATCTACCACCTTCTCCATAAGATCTACCTCTATCTCTCTGGAATCTACTAGCTCTACCTCTTTGTCTTTTCTCATGCTTCTCTGTCAAGATCTGCTCATCTTTTAAGGCATATTGATATGCTTCCTCCACACTCTCCAATTTTACAAAACTTATCTTGAATTCCAGATCTTATTCCATTTAGATACCTTGCAATTTTCTCAACATCAACATCCACATGTCCAGATCTGATGTGTAATCTATAAAATTCCTTAATAGACTCCTTCACAGTCATGTCTCTTTGCCTCAAATTTTGTATCTTTCTCAACAAGCTAACTTGGTAATCAACAGGAAGGAATTTGTTCTTCACTTTGTTTACCATCTTCACCCAAGTTCTGATCTTCTCCTCTCCTCTCCTTTGTCTATCGGTTTGCAAATACTCCCACCATAGTGAGGCATGTCCCTTCAACCTAGTAACTACAATCTTCACCTTCCTATTATCAGGAGTGTTTTCATACTCAAAGAACTTTTCCATCTTATAGATCCAATCCAACACAACATTTGTGTCCAATTTTCCATCATAAGGAACAACTTCTACAACAAGCTTTGAATTTACCCTAGACAATACGCTCAACAATCTTGCCTCATCTTGATCTTCCTTAGGTTTTGGATTAGGGTTTGGTGCTACTACTTCATCATCACTTAGATCATCAAGATGTGCTCCTCTCCATTGGGCTATCTCCACAACATCTAGTCTAGCTACAATTTGTCTCAATGTATCCAATATTACATTATCAACATTTCCTCTACCTCGAACCATCTTTACAAATTAGGTTCCTACAAGATCATAATCCTCTGTAAGTTATAGGTCAAATCCACAGATTTGTAACCCTACAACCAAATTCACTTAGGTTTCTACATGATCCAATCTCCACGAGGACAAAACTAGGCTTTGATACCACCATACACATGGAGGAATAAATAATTAGGGCCAAAGGCACACCCAGCTATCCAAACCACCATGCAAGTGTTAACACAGTAGAAACACAACACAAAGAATAACCAAAGGAGGGAGAATAGTCAAATCTTTCATTAATTCATCAAACAATCAGTATGATTTCTGGTCAGATTTTCTTTTAAGCCTAGAAAAAGCATGGGACATTGCGTGGGAGGAAACAACATTTTTGGGTGTTGACCACATGATTTTCCTTGTGATAATAAAAAAAGGTGGGTAGAAAAAGAAGCTGAGAGGGGGTTTCTAATGAGTATTATTCCACATTGCCAGGATTGCCTCATGGATGAACCGATCGAAAGCCCTAGTTGGCTAAGTGAAACCTAATGGTTCTTTGTAAACAAATACAAACAAACCTTAGCAACCGAGAACTTCCTGCTTGTTGTCGCCCTGGTTTGGTCATTGTGTAGGTGACGACAACTGCAGAATGAAGTGGCAATGTTAATAGGCTACAAACCCACCAAACCATGGTAGGTGGAGGTTGAAGGATGCATTTGCAATGTGAATGGTGCTAGAGGGAGGTGGAGGAATAGTAAGTGTTCCCCCTAAATCCACAAGAAGTCTTTACTAAAACACCATCACTTATGCTTAACACATTACATTCATAACAAAATACGCGTGCGAAACAAATACAAAGAGATCTTTTTGCAGAAAGAAAGCATAGCTACATACCTTGTGTCCTTTGCTTCAACTCCAAAGTCTCAACCATTGGTAATCATAATGTGAGAACCGAACCAGAATGCACTAATTTTACTTGTTGACAATGTTAGTTGCTGCAAACACATTTATTGCACCCTTTTGCACCACTGACTTTCTACATTTTTGACATGCTATAAATGAACATTAATCTCCGACAACTCGTTTATGTCTAATATTAGTTTTTAGAAAGTCACAAAAACTCTAGCTAAAATGGGCTTCACCAATAGGAAATTTAGAATTTGCACTAAATAATTAGATTTTTTTACTCTTACTGCAAAAACTTTAGAAAATGGTCTAAGCATACGAAGAAAAAGTAAATAAAAGGGGGCCCAAAAAGACAAACACTTAGGTCCATTTGGTTCGTGAAAGATGACATAAATTGGCTTTTTCAAAATCTGGATTTGAATTTTTTTGCATTTGTCTCAAAATTGGCAAAATAGAATTAGAATTCTAGAATTCTAATTTTGTCTCAAAACCAGGTTTTCAAACTTCCTACTAGCAAGTAAAAATTGAAAATCAAATCCTGGTTATGTTTTTTGAGGAGTGTAAAAATAATAGATTGGACTACTTTTTGGAGTCTGCTTGCAACTCCAAGCTTATGCATAAAAATGCGTCTTCTCACTCATCTTCCGAGTGAAACAAATAGTTCAAATAAAATCCCAAAAATATAAATGAAGATTTGCAAAACCTTGATTTGGCTAAATACGAATCTCGATTTCCACAATTCCACCAACCAAATGGACCTTTTATAAAAACGGAAAAGCAAAGACCAGTATATAATTAAACAGAATCTTAATGAAATGACTATACAGCCATAGTACATAGGAATTTATTAATCATTTAGAAATTGTAAAGCAGTGGAATTCTAATTCAAAATTAAATAATAAATAATTATAAAAGTGGAATTCTAATTCAAAATTAAATAATAAATAATAAATAATTATAAAAGTTTAATCATTGTCGGCTGTGTAGACGCTTCCGACTCTTGATACGCCATAAGTTGAAACAGCAGGGAAAGAGTTGAATTATATATGTTTTATTTTAACAAATGTGTCTTCATCTCTCATATATGATAAATAGGTAGATAAAATTTTAACGTCCACGAGGCTAAAAATCCCCTATGGGACAGATGGAGGGAGCGATTATAAATTGATATTCTAGATTTTGGAACACCTACACGAGTTATCGGGGGCGCCAAAAAAATCTCCATTTCTGCAATTACTGGAGGCATAGTGTTTCGCTTGCATTCATTGCGAGTTCCATCTGGAACAAACCCTCTTTTTCGAGCCGTTAAGGAGGACATTGAGATATTATTATTGGTATGTAATTTAGGTTATTTGGTCTTTAAATCTAATTTGTTTCATAGCTGTTTTGATTCTTTAGCCTGTTGGATGGGGGAAGACATTACTGGGGTGTCTCTGTGATGATTTCTATCATATATTTGTTGGAAGTGTGTGTTCTGATTAATTTCGTGAGATTTTGCTTAGGGTTTTCTCCGCTTTTATTGTAATCTTTGTTGACCATATTCTTGCCAAAAGCGATAACCCATTGAACAGAGACCTCTAACCAGATAGGCCCACTATTGATTTGTTCATGAACAAAACTCTGCAGCAGGATAAGAGACTGATTAGCTAATAAATTAAGCAATGCAATATCCGATAAGGAAAACAAGTTATATAAAATCCACAAGGCAACTCTTAGAATCTACGTTGGTGAACTTGGGTTAGCTTTGGTTTCAACAAATACTGGTGGTAGTTCTAGAGTGGTTCTGTTTGAGAAAGTACCCATGATGCTTATCTTATGTGTTTCGGGTTTTAAACTGTTGGGTTTTGTCATTTTGAATGAAAAAGTCTTTGCAGTTGGCTGTTATGGTGCGATTACTTGCAAAAAATTTAACTGGTGAGAGTTTTGCCAGAGATGAGATAATTTACTGTTGTGTTGATGTATAGGGAAAATCTTTTTTGACACTAAATATAGGTTTTAACAAATTTGGAAAATAGCCAGTTTCATGGTATATAGATTTTTCTCTTGTGAGATGAGAGAAGTTATATAATTTGGTATTTGGTTAATATCCAGGTAAGTTCTTTTTCGATACTTAATATAGGTTTTGCCTTTTTTTGAGAAATCGTCAGATTCAGGCTATATAGTTTTTTCTTGTTTTTAGTATTTGATGCAGGTGACGAGTATACCCTGATTTGGTAATTCAATGCAGGCATTACTGTTTTCAATCATAAGGTAACTTCTTTTTGTAAAATTGGCACAGTTATTGGTGATGGACGTGTGGTGACATTTTCCTGTCTAGTTTGGCACCTACAGAAAACCAAACAGTTGCTTCTGATATGGCACAGTTATTGGTGATGGACGTGTGGTGACATTTTCCTGTCTAGTTTGGCACCTACAGAAAACGAAACAGTTGCTTCTGATATGGACATTACTAAAGCTGAAAAACTGGAGAGAGTGGAGGAAGAAGTTGCAATGGCCGTCAATGGAGGTGATTCCTCAGAAGACGAGGCTGAAGTCATACCAAAGGTCGTTGAGAACTATTATTTTACAGATGAGAATCAAGAGCCAATATCCTTCACGGTCTTACCTAATGACATGGATGGGGATGAGAGAAAAGATGGCTCATGCAAAGAAGTTTTCTTAGAGGGTACTGCTGATGGTGGACTACAAAAGGTGTATAAACAGACTGTTTCATGGAAGCTAAATCTGGATGAGCAGAGACCTGTCGTGTATGCTATGATTAAAGACAAAGCCTGGTAAGAGGAACTGGGCAAATTGTATACTGGATTTTATTTTTCTATTTTTATTGCTTTTGCTCTATCTATCCTAATCAGTTAAAGCCATTAACTTTGTATCTTGCGACCTTCAATTGGTTTTGAATGTTCATATATATTTTTAATATTCCAGGATCCAGCTGCAGAAGCCCAGGAAAAGTTACGAGGAGTTAATCCGAAGCTTTCTCGTGTCTGCTCACTTTCTTCATTTTGCAAAGAGAAACCCTGAAGCCTCCGAGAAGGCATATTGGGAGCACTTACGGAAATTGTTTAGGTACATGTACAGATTAGTAATTTGGTTTTTACTTTAAACGATGAGTCTATGTTAGCAATATTTTGTTGGTCTAAATTTCTGAAATTTCTAATATTTCTTGCGCAGCACATCTGATGAGAAGCCAGCAGAATCTGATTTGTTAAAACATTCATCTATGATTGAAAATATGTACAGGAGGGTTGAGAATTTGAAAAATGCAGTTGTGAGTATCAATATTTTCATTTCTGCTAGTGTGTTAAAATATTGATGTATTTCACATTCATCATTTAAGGTTTGATGTCATCTTTGCAGATTCAAATTTCACTTACAAAACTGAATCTGATAGGTTGATAAAAAGAAGTGTAGATTCAGATAGTCAAACTTGTTTTTTGAATTTTCTGAATTCCTCCCCTTTGCGACATGATTCTTTTCGTTGTAATTTTCTTCATAGTTCAAAGATGTGTGGGGTACACCAGTTTGGTGGAATCATTATTTGTATTCCTTATTGTTGTCATAAACCTAAACTTTTTAAATTTTCCATGATCATGTCTTTGTCTAATGTGAAGCGTTAAATGGCATTTGGGTGTCTGAAGCTTTCTTAGTAGTGGCAATTTCGGTTTATGAAATTTAGTTGATGTGAAAATACTATAAAGCATTTTTGTTAGTGGAAATTTCCGTATTTGAAATATTTAGATTCACAATTTCATGCCTGCACTAAAAAGTTTTTGAAGGCATTGGTAACAACTTTTGTCAATGTTATGAATGGACACAATGAAATTGCAATTGTTTTCTGTAGGCACCAAATTACAAATGTTAATATTTACAGCTTGTTTTTTTGTCAGGTTCTGAAGAATTTTGTGGAACTGAAATTTAAGAAGAGGAAGCCATCTGACGAGGTTGGCTTCTGTCATGATGTGTTGGACTTTTATTTTGACTGTAGTTTTTACAGATTCAAAAATTTTACTTGTTAGGTTTTGTATCACTTGATGCTTTTCTGTCAGATTAGTAGTTGATATTTGGATTGCTTATTTTCATGATTTTTTAATGACAGGATGGGGATGATAATCCCAAAGTCAAAAGAGCAAAATTTTTAGTCAGTGACGAAGAATCTGACAGGGACATGGGAGAGGATGGTTTAGATGAGTCTGACGAGGAGGAAGACGATTTGTTTGATTCAGTATGTGCCATTTGTGACAATGGTGGGGATCTTTTATGGTGAGCTCTTTTTGCCAAACTACATTTCTTTGCTTCTCATACAAGGTACTTAGTTTGTTTAGCATTCAAACGTGGGATTGCTTGAAATGCCTGGTTAAGCCAATATTATTTTTTGTTATTTTGTTGAATCATGTAAAATATTCTCAAAATTTAGTACTGAAAGTTGCTCTGAAAAGCATTGCTAGCCAGGTTTTGTGTAAGCCTATCAGATATCATAATAATTCAACAAATGCACATCCACATCTTATATGAATTATAAACTTATGTTTTACTTGTCATTTGGCATTGTGGTTCTTCAGGGGTTTCTTTTAAATTAAGTTTTTCTATGTTTTTGCAACTGGCAGTTTCATGACATTGATGTCTTCGTAATTACTATTAATGCTAATATGTTTTTGTCTGATCTAGCTGCGAGGGGCCTTGCATGAGGTCCTTTCATCCAAATAAAGAAGCGGGGGAAGATTCAGGTTGTAAATCATTAGGTTTATCAAAGGCCCAAGTTAGGGTAAGTACGTTTGATATGCTTCTATTACTTTGTATAGTACATGATTTTGGTACACTTCAGATAATGTTAATTTTTCAATGTTTCTTAAACTTTGTTCTGCAGGAAATGCAAAATTTTTACTGCCTCAACTGTAAGTATAAGCAGCATCAATGTTTTGTTTGTGGAAAGTTGGGTTCATCTGACAAGTCTTTAAAACCAGAGGTAAGCTACATGACAATTAGTTGTCTTCTGATACCATTATGGTTCTTTTATCTATCTGTTTTTGGAGTTACGAAATCCTTGGTTTATATGACCCTGTATCAAGCTGATGCTCTTGCTGTTTCATTATCTATAGGTTTTCAACTGTGTTTCTGCAACTTGTGGCCTCTTTTATCATCCACGTTGTGTGTCAAGAATGATTGCACCAGAAGCTGAGGCAGAAGACCTTGAGAAAAAAATTGTTGATGGACTGCAGTTTACATGTCCCATACATAGGTGTATTGTTTGCAAGCAGACAGAGCAGAAAGATGATAAAGATATGCAATTTGCAATTTGTAGACGTTGCCCGAAAGCATATCATAGAAAATGTTTACCAAAGTGGGTTACCGCTGTTTTGGCTTTTATAGTATAATCATTTTCTTATTAAGAGGTACTTAGAAATTTTTAAAATTGTAATATATATGGTAAAATTTGATACTTGTCAGATCCATCCCTTTTGAAGACACAGATGATGAACCACAACGAGCTTGGGATGATCTCATCCCAAATAGGATTCTCATATATTGCAGGCAAGTAGTTAATGTTTACAACTTTACACTGTAGACAGTATTGGTGTTGGAGTCATTGCCTTCAAAATAATTTACATTCTATAATATTTGTTCTTTAATATTTGCTTCTTGCATCAGGAAACATAAAATTGATGAAGAATTAGAAACACCAAAAAGGAATCACATTGTATATCCGGAGTTGCCTTCTGCTGATAAAATTGTGAAAAGGAAACACGTCATCTCTCCCGAATCTGGTGTGGAAAGAAAAGCTGTAAAGAAGAAATTGAAATCACCATCTTCTACTGACGGAAAATCTGCTCTGGAATTTATCAAAGGCAAAATGTCTCCAAAACCATCTGTAAAGAAAGAAAAGGGTACATTGAGTGGTGCACTTCCAAAGGTGGGTAGTGGGTCTGATTTTCCTAAGAAGGCAATGAAGGGGACAGATATTTATTCTCCAATAAAGGGGGCTAAACATTCTATCTTGGAGATGAGTAAGAGTCCGGGCTTGAAACAGAGTAAATCAAAAGATTATGATTTGAAAAAGAATAAAGCAACCCTGGGATTAACTTCCTCTAAACAAGATCAGAAGAAAACTACTGTTGCTTTACCTAACTTTGTTGAAAATGACATTAAAATACTGTGAGTGCTTGTAAATTTAGTCTTTCTAGCCATTCTCAAAATATTCTTTTTATTGGTGTGCTCAACTAGTTTATGTTGTCTGACAGAATCATGGATATTGTTAAGAAATCAACATCAGGGATAAGGTTAGAAGATGTATACAAAAAGCATCAAGTGCCGTCAACGCACAACAATCATATAAGGAATCTAGATAAATCTATAACTCAAGGAAAGGTTGAGGGATCTGTCGAGGTAGGTTCTCTTTTACCTCAAAAGAGTAAGACTAGTCTTTTAGGTGTCTAATTTCTTGATCATTAATTTGTAATTGATGCATAATTTGTACCAAATTAAGTTCTTCGCATTATGGCAGGCTGTTCGCACAGCATTGAAAAAACTTGAAGAAGGTGGCAATATTGATGATGCTAAAGCTGTTTGTGCACCAGATATACTCCTGAATATGGCGAGATGGAGGGTATGATTTAGAGTAGTAAATCTATGTATTCTTTTCTAGGATTATTCAACATTTCAACAACTCCCTTTCATAGCATGTGGGACTGCAATACTAGAACTAAATATTGGAATTTCACTTGCACTTTTTATATTCATCCTCTTCTGCTTATTTCCTAATAGCTCGTGATAAAGGACCATTTGTGAAATATGTTGGCAAACAAGTTTTTTCTTTGTATCCATTTGCTATCTTAGGAAAACTTTTTTTTCTTCCATTAGCGTAAAGAGATGACCATTATACCTTTTTTATAAGCGATAAAGTTTTTAAGTAGTAGAATGGTCTGCGTTGAGCTTTGAATAACATTTGGAGAAAATGCTTTTTATTGGAAAATTGTGCAGAACAAATTAAAAGTTTATTTGGCACCATTTCTACATGGGATGCGCTATACATCATTCGGTCGGCATTTTACCAAAATTAGTAAACTGCAAGAGGTATTCCAGTTTGTTATCTTCATTGTTCTGTCTTATATCGTTCTGCATTTCCATGTAAAGTTGTCAGCACTATTGTTATTTATTGGGGCAAGGAAACACTGTTCATTCATTTTTTTGAGCAAAAGTGTGGTACTAGTAAGCTATGATTTTTTTGATAGTTTTTCTTTATTTGTTTCAACTAACATTGCCTGCAAAATAATTATTATGTCTTATTTAGGAATGCTAGATTTTTCAGAGGTATCATTGTTGGACACATGCTGACGGCTTAGGGCTTATTATTTTGACAGAAACCATAAATCATGCAGAAATTATCTAAATATAAACCATCAAAATTAATTTATGACAAGATTCCTTCTGATGAATTATTTAGAATTTGAGCCAGATGATTCGTGATCTTTTCAAATTCTGCACTGTTGAGTGGCACAGATCTGATAAACTGCATATGCCTGTCTTTTCATTGGCACTGCTCATATTAAACAGTTGTAGCATAAGTTGAAGACTGACTGGTTTTGTATAGTTGGCATAATCGCCGAAAAATCGGCAAGTTTCTGCTAATCGCCAAGTTTTCCCCAGATTTAATTGCAACTCGGCTGGAGAAAAAATTGCTGATTGATCGCTGAGTTTTTGCAAAAATTCAGCAAGTTTTTCAGAATAACTCTTTTAAAAAAAAAGGAAAATTATTATTTTTAATTTTTTTGTTAAAAACAAAAGGCAAAAAGCCTATATATATTATGCAAAATAGAGAATTACAGTATGCTAGTAGAGCTGGGAAGAGGAAGACGTAATTGTAACGATGTATTTACTTCTAGTGTGACACAAACTATTTACTATTATGCTTCATGCCATCAACATTCTGTACAAGAATGTGATTTTGTACCCAGTATGCATTTATATATATCTAAACTCTGCTTGTTACTTTTATGTTCTCTTTAATTAACTCATTAGATGCATCTTCTCATTGAAATTTGCAAAAAGATGTATTTTGAATTAAATTTTAGTAGTTTTTTAGGATCTTGAGTTTTCCCAAGTTTTTTTAAAAAATGGTGGAATTTTTTCCCAAATAAACTTTTAGGGGGCTTGGTGAGTTGTTGCCAAGTCCAAGCTTTTCAACTAATTTCATCCTATTTAGTTTTTTTGGTAATTTTTGATTGAGGGGCATCTCTTCTGTCAGATTTACCTAGTAGCTTATGATGGCATACCTAGATTTGGATATATGGTAGCACACTCAATTTTTGTTTATAGTTTGGTACTAGTATCTATGATTTTTTTGAAACGAATCCAGGAAAACTATCAAAAAAATATGGTAGCATACCTAGTTTTTAATGTTTATAGTTATACCTTTACTTGTATGCAAAATTTGATTTACAATACTTATGCATCTTTTTATACTGTCAAGATCTGCCTTCAATAGCTGTAACCTTAGCATCAAACTATTGATGTAATGACCTTAAGATCTTTGGAACAATAACTATATCATCAAGGGTTTCTCCTAAACCTTTCAGAGAATTTTTAACTTCACCTTCTCTCAAACATTAAGCCATTATGTAAATTGTATTATGCAATAAGCCTGATAACATCTTGATACCCCATAGATTTAAACCTTGGAAGGGAGTTCCATCCATCTTAGATGTCATCTCAGCCAACACAGCTTCTTTTCACTCGTTTTGCACAATCAAATCATTTGTCCTTGTTCTTCTATACATTTTCAAGTTTGTAGGCTTCTTAAAAGCATTAATTTCCTTTCTCCACTTGTACCCTACTGCTAGAAGTCTGTGTAAATGCTATTAATATTTACTGAGCATAGACTTCAGGAAGTGGAGGATCAACATCAAAAGGATTGTAACAATTTGAAGAATCAGTACAATTCTTATTAGCTTCCTAGCGAAGTGTAACTGTGTCCCTATCCAAGAGATGCTTTGAAACTGAGCAACCTGTTCCTTTAAAAGTTTCCTCTGGCAAAGGCCAGTATATTATCAGTTCAAGAAAATATAAACTAATTTAAGATATCAACAATCCTTTTGCGTAGAGATGGTCCAACATTAAAGAATATAACTCTTTTTCTTTTTAAATTATTTTATCATAAGCCAAAGCAGATTGCCTCAAGTATGTTCCAAAACCACACCTTTCCTATTGAAGCCTTTTTAAAAAAGCAAAGGTGAAATTGACGAACTTGGACAACCAGTTGAGAGATTGTCTTTGGAAATTTTCTTAATTACAAAAACTTTACGATAATGGAAAAAAAAATAGGGACGGAGTCACCTTGTCAACCCCCCTGTGAAATGTTGAGAAAAGTCAAAGGTACTTGCATTAACTATGGTAGAAAACCAAGCCTCAATAAGTACACTTAGAAGTAAAAACCAAAAGGTTAAAAAACCCAATCACCATCCTTGTTCCAAAGAAATAATCTTTGCGAGTAAGTTCTCGAGCATCTCACCAATAGCTTTAGAAATAATTATATATGCTGAATTGCAATCAGAAATTAATGCAAAGTCTATAAAGGTAAAGGTTTATATTTTTTGGAAACAAAGCCATGGAGGTGCATTCAAAAGGGTGGCTTGAAGGCCTTTTGAGGTGAAAGCCTTGACCTTTCGAGAGCAAACATTACCACATTATTGTAGGAAAAAACACATTGCAACACTGTCGGTAGACCCCAGATTCCAACTGTAGTATAAAGGGATGAAATGCATTTGGAGAGAAGGATCTTTGGCATTACAAAGTGGAAACATACTGAACTCATATCTGGTTATAAAAAACCACATCCTCATGATTTTCTTCACCAAAAATCTTGCTTTTATTAGCATTTTTTAATATAGAGAAGGGAGTTTAGCTTTGCTTTTGATTGAGTTTAGCAAGCTGGTTCACGGCTTCTCTTTGGCAACCCTAATATTTTCACATACTTTATTTTTTCCAAGAAAACATGCATTATTTCATATAGTCAAGCTTCTTAGAAAAGTAAAACATTATGGAGACCAAAATAGGAGGGCAATCATCCACCAGTGCTTGATCTCCTGGAGAAGAATCAATTGTTGGAGCCAAATAAATTCAAATTTAAAGCAACAATAAGATGAGGGATAGGCTAAGTTAGTTTTTTAAAAACTGTTGTATCAAAAAATCAATTAAATCGAGTGAAAATATAACATCGCTATTATACAAAAATGGAAAAAAAGGCAAGCAGCATATAATATATAGATGTGAAAAATGTACTGATGATTTTTTTCTGTCTTTCTGATGATCATTTATTGTGTGTGCAACATAACATACAAAGGGAACTTCTGAATTGCGAGAATACAATCATCACATTTCTGATCTTTTGAGTTCTGTAGGACATCCATAACAAAGAAAACAATCTACATAATTGTTAGGAAAGAGAAAAGGTTTAGAGCCACCTTTTATCCTGCAAGACTGAATTGTATCACAAATCTGACAGTATCTGCAAGAGGGAGATCATCACTTGATAGCTTTCTCTCTATTTGCCGAGCTTGGAGTCTCCTACACGCCTGTCTAGTGGAAGTGGTCCTCATGAGGGTAAAGACACGAGAGTCTTCCACACAACTGTTCATATGTATATTCTGTGTATTAATGATAGGCCAATAGACGGCTGTTACAAGTTACTTGAAAAACTAGTTATGAAAATATGCATACAAAGTACATTTCAAATGTAGCTTTGTCAAATTTGTGAAATAGTGAATTTACAAATACTAAACTCTAAGATATGAATTGTATTTGTCAAATATGTTAAATATTATATCGACAGTGATATTTTCATTCATCACTGTTCAGTTGAAACCCTAATACATTGGAGTTGACACAGGGTGATTTGACCTCCTAATGTACCACAGAAAGCTAGAAATGTGTCCACAGAACTCTTGGAGAAAACAAACAGATAGGTGCAAAAAATAATGGTCCAATACTCACCGGTATTGGCAAGACAAAGCATACGCAAAAGGAAGGAAAACATGTTAACCACTTCCTCTCTCATGTAACCAAGAAGCTCTTAGCTAGGCGGGTATGTTAAAAAAAGGAAATCACAAAATTAAAATACTATTGACTGTAATCATTAGTTAGTTAGGAGACCAAATTGGACAGATTTTAATGAAGTAAATATATTTTAGGACAACATTCACATGTCAGTTTGCAAGTTACACAGCTTATGATTTCCCTGAGACATTTACCATATCTTGTTTACTGCTCCTTAGAAGGAAGAAATGATGGCCATCATTTCATTGGAGGTCATTGCAAATTTGATTATTTATAGTGATTGTCAAGCGATTAATGAAAATACACCTAATTTTGTGACACTGAGCAGAAGGGAATGTGGTAATGGGAAATGTTTTTCAGTTTACAGTCATCCAGACCTCACCAGATCTTACTCGACAAGCTTCATAGAATCATTGCTGAGGATTTTTAAAATTCTCCATTGAGAGATACTCCAACCTGCTGTATCCTGCTGAAGACTGAATTTTGTTTTATCATTGTGACAGTCCATTGCAATCCATCTCAGATACTTGTATGCTATGAGTCTCTGGTTCTGGTGTAACATCGACTTTTTAAACAGATAATGTTTCTTGACTAAATAAACTAATAGGAAAATCCTCCAAAAGCTAGAGCAATTTGTTGTTACAGACTAAATTTGTCCACAAAGATGACATTATTTCCCCCATACATTGTGTTGATGCATTTTATTGTAGTACAGGCTTATGTACTCATAAAAAGAGTATAAATTATAGATCATTGCTATGGGTCACAAGAAGCAGTTGTCTTCAACAATCTTCATATGGTTGAAGATTGCATTTGTTTTTTAATTGTATTTCCTTGTTGATGTTGTTGATGTGATGTTTTGAATATTTTTGGATGATTGTTAACTTAATCTATTTGATACAGGTGGTTGAAAGGCTTCATTGGTATGTGAACGAAGGTGACATGGTAAGGAGCTTCATTTTCATCTTGTATGCTATCCTGAATATTCAATCTGTATCTTCTGCATGATATATTTGAAAGAAATCTCTGCATGCAAATCTTGATATAAATGCATATAGTGGTTACTTTGTTTTAGATGCCGACTTTCATTCCTCTGTATGGTTTTATTGGTTATAAAAGCAACATATGTTTGCAATCTTATAATGATGAAGCTTATAATTAAGCATGAATGTTTAATGTATGACTCTAAAGAAGTTACTCAGATTCCTTACAGATGATAATATAAGCATGTAAACAGAATATAAACAATTACTAGAATTGGTCACTGGGTTTAGGTCTGGGCGTTGAGGATGTTTAGCTTGTTTCCACAAGTTTTGAAGATTATCAGGATTGATTACATTGGGAGTCCTGCCACAAATATGCAAACAATATAGTAATTTAGAGTTCAAAATCATTTGATTAATCATATGTGAACTGAATAAATCAATAGATAGCATATCAAATTGAGCTAAGCATTACATTTCAAACCTTCTTATCCTAGGTATTACTGAGTATCCTAATTTGTTTATGTCCTAATGGCAACAATTAAGGCACCTCCTATGTTTCTCAGTGATTTGGAGAGAGGATGCAATCTCCTAGGAGTGGGTATCAGGTATAAATGAGAATTTTTCAAATTTTCAAGAACTTGTCGATCTTTGACATACTCAAGACATTACTCAAGGATCTGAAATTTCTATAGTCATAATTTTTTGAATGGCAAAATTCACAAGATCTTGTGGTGGGTTGCTCAAAGCGAGAGGGGATTTCAAGATGGGCCTCGTTTGTGAGAGCTCCTCGCATTGCATATACATGGATACAACCATATTTTGAGGCCTTTTATAAGACATACATAGTTCCATGGAGTTTCCTAGTGAGGTTTGTGGGGGTGAGTTTCAGGGAAGTCCAGGGCCTAAATTTGAGAATGGCTCTATGGAGATGCTAACTAAGGTTCCATTAATAGTAAGAAATAATATAATAATATGGTTTTATTAGAATCAAAGAAGGAAAGTCCATCATTATAGATTGAAAGGAATTGATAAATAATTTAAAGAATTAATCCAAGAGAGTTTGAAATGAAAACAAAGTTATTGTAAAATCAAAAAGCTTAAGAGATCTTCCTAAAGATCAATACAAATGGAGACAAGATTCTGAAAGGGGAAAGCAAAGAAAACCCCTTGTCTAATATTATGAATGAGGGCACAGCCTATGAAAGGGGAGAGAGAGCAAGAGTGGAGCAAATTAGTTCATTACAATAACATCAAAGTGATGTGTAGAAGAGTTGAAGAATTGAGAGAGAGACATCTCTTATACAGATATGAGAATGGATTTGCATGTGGTTGCATGTGTAACTCCTTATCTCTGAATGCCACCATTCATAAGGAATTGCAACAAATGAGTTGTCCTCACATGTGTACTAGAGGACAAACAACATAAGGGATACCTTGGTTTATCCCATTTAATAAATATATACAACCAAGAAAAGATTACTAATTGTAACAGATATTGTCATGGTTATTTGTATTTAATAACAATCATAATACCTTATTTAAATTTACCATAAAAATATGATGATATTCTATCATAGACAAATGTTCAGAGAATAAACTTTAGAGGAGCAAATAGGGATCGACACCTGCATTGTTGGAAGCAAAGATGGGATCATAGATAATAAAATATGAAGATAGTTACAGGCTTATTTTCTTATTTCCCAATGTTATATTATGTTCACAAAGGAATATAAAAACCCTAAAGTGTATTCAACAGCTGGGTAGAGAGGACCACTGATTCACAAACTTGCATTGGCATTCTAATGTGATAGTATGATGAAGTGGCTCCTCCCCTGGCATCAGACCTAGAAAAATACCCATGAAAATATGAGAACACATAAAGATTAATTCTTGTTTGGTTCTATATATGAATAATTTCATTTACTCCGTATTATTTTTTTGAGTTTTACTTTTCATCAGATCTGGGGCAAGTTTTTTTCCGCATGTGAAACCCTGCAAATCAGACAACTGTAATTATGCAATTTTTCAGACCTGTAGTTATTGTATGCATGTTGTACAATGTTCATACCCATTGCCTAATATTATGAATGAGGGCAAAGCCTATGGAAGGGGAGAGAGTGAAAAAGTGGAGCAAATTAGCTCATTACAATAACATCAAACTGATGTGTAGAAGAGTTGAAGAGTGAGAGAGGCATCTTTTTTATTGAAGATGAGAATGGAGTTGCGTGTGTAACTCCCATTTTTATGATAGCCACCATTCATAATAAGTGTGTGCAAAGTGCCAAGATCCTCTTACGGAGGATAAACTAATTTCCTTGTATAAGAAATTGCAAGAACTGAATTGTCCTCACACATGGACAAGAGGACAAGTAAACTCATGTGTATTAGAGAACAAACAACATCAGCGATACCTTGGTTTATCCCATTTAATAAATATATACAACCAATGAAAGATTGCTAATTCTAACACCCCCCTTTAATCTTTACTTCGGGAGATTACATCAAAGGGTATCGAACCCAAATTCTTACAATGAAATTCAAATTTCTCTCTAGAAAGAGGCTTTGTCAAAATATCAGTAACTTGATCTTCACTCTTGCAAAGGATGAGGAACACTTGCTTCTTCAATGTGCTTTCTAATGAAGTGACGGTGGAGACAAATATGCTTTGACTTTGCATGGTATATAGGATTCTTTGCCAAGGTTATTACACTTTGATTATCACAATTCAAAGGTGTAGGTTCTTGTTAAGGTAGACCCAAATCTTCAAGTATTCTTCTAAGCTGTAGAGCTTCTTTAGATGCATTGGTACAACTTTTATATTCAGCTTGGTAGAGCATGTGGAAACGAAGGTCTCTTTCTTACTTTTCCAAGATATAGCACTTGAACCAACAAAAAAACAATAACCACAAGTAGATTTCCCATCATCGGGATCTCCACCTAAATCAGAATTAGTAAATCCTTGTAAAGTAAAATCAGAATTTGCATCATAAATTAATCCTAGATTAAGAGTTCCTTTGATATATCTTAATATTCTTCTAACAACTTTAAAGTTTGTTTGTTGAGATTTGGACATAAATCTTGAAATTACACCAACACTATATGCAATATCGGGTCTAGGAGTAAGATAATTCAAACTTCCTACAAGTTGTTGATAAGAAGTAACATCAACAAACGAAGTATTTGTGTCAATCATTAACTTAGTTCCTAATTCATTTGAAACTAATCCTAAAGATCTTGAGCATACTTACTTTGAGAAAGAAAAATACCTTTGGGTGTTTTGCCATATTTGCATCCCTAAGAAGTAATGTAGAATTCCTAAATTAATCATTTGAAATTGTTGATCAAGTTGAAACTTAATAATAGAAATTAGAGTGTTAGAACTTGAAGTAAGGATTAAATCATCAACATATAGAATAATAATGATAATTTTATCTTGAATATGTTTAATGTATAAGTTGGGATCATTTTTACTTCTATTGAAACCTTGAGAAATGAAGAAAGCATAATTTTGGAATACCACTCTCTAGGAAATTGCTTTAAATCATAAATAGTTTTCTTTAGTTTACATACTAAATATTCATTACCATTTTTAACAAAACCTGGTGGTTGAGCCATATAAATTTCTTTATGTAAGTCACCATTTAAAAATGCACTTTTAACATCCATTTTATGAATAGGCCAATTCAATTTTGAAGCTAAAGCAAGCACAATCTTTATAGCAGGCATTTTAGCAATCGGTACAAAAGTTGCATTGTAATCTAAACCTTCAATTTGAGAAAATTCTCTATCTACTAACTTAGCTTTAAACTTACTAATTTCATCATTGGCATTGAGTTTAGTTTTATATAACCATTTTGCATGAAACT
Organism: Cupressus sempervirens; assembly: GCA_028749045.1. Classification (NCBI taxonomy): domain Eukaryota; kingdom Viridiplantae; phylum Streptophyta; class Pinopsida; order Cupressales; family Cupressaceae; genus Cupressus; species Cupressus sempervirens. Next base: position 636,121,853 of record CM053787.1, read on the forward strand.
AAATTCTTACCATGAGGCAAAGGAACTAAATCCTAAGTTTGATTAGAAATTAAAGTATCACATTCAACTTGTATAGTTTTTTGCCAGTGAGGTTGAACCTTAGCTTGTTCCATAAGAGAAGACATCAAACCATAATTGCAATAATTAATTCTCCTAGGTTTAAGTCCACCTATTCTAGTACGATAATCATTTCTTTCATTAAGTAAACCTTGAAACCATTTAGGTTTTCTCTTAGTAGTAATAGAGTCATCACTAGGGGAAGAGTCGTGATCTATAAATGCATCATTAGTATCAACATTATCATCATTACTAGCATTAGAAGAAATAGGAGGAATAAAGAAGATACTTGGAGTAGGGTTTAGAAAATGTGGTTGATCCTCCACTACCACATTTTAACTTTAAACCTTCAAATTCATCATCTTCAACCTTGGAACAATCATGTACTCCATTTTCTGCAATAGAAATATCTCTTGCAATTTGTACTTTGTTAGTAAGAGGATTATATGCTCTATAACCTTTAGTACTTTCATCATGCCGAACAAATATAAATGGATAAGATTTAACATCTAATTTATGCTTTTTCTGTTTGGGTTTGTGAACATAAGCAATAGATCCAAATATCCTCAAGTTTTGTGAATTGGGCTTTTTACCCGATCAAGTTTATTCATTATATTAAGAATATAAGTGGCACAAGCTGTAGCTTCAACCCAAAACTTGTAATCCATATTTTTAGCATGTAACATGCATCTATACATTTCCACAATATTTCTATGCTTCCATTTAGCCACACCATTTTGTTGTGGTGTATAAGGAATAGTAAGCTGATTTTTAATCTTGAAAGATCATAAGTAAGAATGAAAATTATTATTAACAAATTCAGTACCATTATCAGTTCGAAGAATCTTTACCTTATAATCAGATTGCCTTTCCCCAAACATATGAAATTTAACAAATCTATCAAGTATTTGATCTTTACTATGTAAGAAATGTATCCAAATTTACAAGTGAAGTCATTAATAAGAGTAAAAGCATGACGAGATTTTTTACCATGAGATTTTTTATTATTTTGATTATTGTTATTGACAGCTTGCTTCTCATTTTGCTTTTCAAAACAATTATTAGTTACATGACCTTCTTTCCCACAAAAAGCTCAATGGGGTTTTCTATTTAGACTATTATGTTGATTAGATGGTATTATTACAATTCGTATAGGGATTATTATTATTGTTAAAAGGCCTATAATTAAATTTATTATTAGAATAATTGTTATGATCATGATTATTATTAAAGTTATGATTTTTATGATTATTATTGAAATTATGATTATTAAAATTTGATTATTATGATTATTAGCTTCCTCTTGACGCAATAAATTTTGAAAACATTATAAGGTAATTGAGTAGATAAAGTAGGAATAGCAAGTTGAGAATGCACATTAGTGATAAATTGTTGAAACTGCTTAGGAAGACATTTATTTAAAATAAAATAATGGTAATTAATCTAATATCAGTTAGAGTAACACCTAAACCAACTAATTGACTTTTAATAGAATCAAATTTAAGAAAAAATTCATCCATACATTCAAAATCTGTATACCTTAAATCTTCCAAATTGTCTTGCAATTGAATCTTGGTTGGATTTGGTAGGCCTATCATAAGTTTTCTTTAAAATACCCCAAGCTTCATGGGCAGTAGTGCAATGAGCAAATAGAACATTCAAATCAAGGTTAAAGTGATATACCAATGGGGCAAAGCCTATGGAAGGTGGGAGAGAGAAAGAGTGGAGCAAATTAGTTCATTACAGTAACATCAAAGTGATGTGTAGAAGAGTTGAAGAATGAGAAAGAGGCATCTCTTTTGTAGAGATGAGAATAGAGTTGCATGTGTAATCACATTTCTATGAATGCTACCATTCATAATAAATGTGTGCAAAGTGTCAAGATCCTCTTAAGGAGGATAAACTAGTTTCCTTATATAAGTAATTGCAACAAATGAGTTGTCCTCACACATGGACAAGAGGACAAGTAAATGACATGTCCTCACATGTGTACTAGAGGACAAACAACATAACGGATACGAAAGGTTACTAATTCAAACAGATATTGTCATGTGTTTCTGTATTTAATAACAACCATAATACCTTATTTAAACTTATTATAAAAATATGATGATATTCATCATAGAGAAATGATCAGAGAATAAAGTTTAGAGGAGCAAATAGGGATCAGCACCTGCATTGTTGGAAGCAAAGATGGGATCATAGATAATAAAATATGATGATAGTGACAGGCTTAATTTCTTATTTACCAATGTTATGTTATGTTCACAAAGGAATATAAAAATCCTAAAGTGTGTTCAGCAGCTGGGTAGAGAGGACCGGTGACTCACAAACTTGCATTGGCATTCTAATATGATAGTATGATGAAGTGGCTCCTCCCCTGGCATCACAGCAAGAAAAACATCCATGAAAATATGAGAACACATACAGAGTAGTTCTGGGTTGGTTCTATATATGAATAATTTTCGTTTACTCCCTATTATTTTTTGAGTTTTACTTTTCATCAGATCTGGGGCAAGTTTTTTTTCCTCACATGAAACTCTGCAAGTCAGACAGCAGTGATTATGCAATTATTCAGACGTATAGGTAAGGTATGCATGCTGTACCATGTTCATACCAGTAATAAATAGGGTGAAATTAATATTGAGTCTAATTTATCAGATGGTATCGCATTTGAGGAGTGGAACATATTCCTTTTAAGCAAATTGAAATTCTGTTATGTTATCATTTTAGAAAGGCTGACATTATTTCAAGAAACTTTTATGTAAAAAGCAAAATTTCAAAGTTTCTAGTTGGTGACATGCATGTTGATTGCTTTGCGATCACATTGTTCTGAATGGCTTTTTGGCCAAGCAAAGTGATTTTGCATTCAGGAATGAATGAAACACATTTGATGGATAAGAGAACATGGCGATTTAGGTAAAATATTGTTTCCAAGTTTAGTACAGTTGAAGAATAGCAAGCCATAAATTGTAGATGTTAGAGTTTGTAGGTTAATCATCTATTAATTTCATCGAATAGAATCCTTGCGCTTGCATATCAATCTATAAGTTTCATTCGTTGTATTGTATCTATAAGTTCTCGTGGCACGAGTCATAATGAGGATGCTCAAAATCTGAACAATGAAATGTAAATTGATAGTATGCTTTTCCAATTATATTGATAACATGCTTTGCCATGAGTCACATTAAGTTTAATGCTCCAAGCCTTAGGGAAGTGTGAGTGAATTGATAGCATGCTTTGCCAAATGATGTTCATCATACCAAATGCAGTGTTGAGTGCAAAGTACTAGTAACGTTCCTTGCAAAGGATGAGGTTAACTTTTGTTACAAGTGGACTAAGTTTTGGATGCCAAGAAGTAATTCTAGAAGAGACAAAATTGAACAAGGAGAGCACACTGCAAGACTACTCAATATGGTGATGCACGATTAGTTAATTCTAGGCACACACTTTTCAAGAATGTAGCTACAAGATCATTAGTATATGGTGTCAAGCACTTTAAGGCCATCCGCATCATATGTTATTAGAATAACAACCAAAGTACTATGCTACAAATGCTATAAGATGATTGATTATATGGAAATGTAACACAGTCAAAAATAATATTTGAAATATCAATGACTCTATTACTGTCTTTAAATTTTTTATTTCCGCATTTGAGAGAAAAGCAATCAAAACTAATTAAGAAGGCTTATCATGGTATTGTCCAAGGATGTTGCCACTGTTCTCTCTCAAAGGAGAGCTTCAAGGTCATCATTGTTATGAGTTCCTTGTACTAGACATACTCTACAAAGCCTCCTATGGAGTAGATATCTTACATGTCTAAGAGTTGGACTCTTCTTAACAGAAAGTCGTGATATTTCCATATCCTGCCCCACCTTATTTCTTAGCCCAGGATTCTTCTATTGTTGGTGTTATGTATGCTTCCTATCTATCTTTTAACAACTGATGTTGATCATAAATATATTGCAGTTTTTGTTATTCCATACCTATGTCCATTTTTATGTTATTTGGACTCTGTATTAGGATTAAAGTTATATTGAAATTTTAAGAGATGTTTTTTAGTCATTTATATATCCTGTTATTACTTATATTTCTTTAAGGCATTATTATATATTATTACTTATGAAAGGAAACACTGGTCTAACTATTCTAATGACTAATTATTATTGATTGTACCTGTCTACAGTTTAAAGCTATTCATATTTTGTTTTTATTTCTTAATATTTAAATCTGTGAGCTTGCATTGTTTTTAAGCTTTAACAGTTCATGAAAACAATTGTTCTTCATTCTGTTTGTTTCAGGCAATTGAGGCCATAATTTTATATTAACTGATTATTAGTACTTATTCTTAATTACATAGTGGCACACTTTACTTTGTCTAGCTGAAAAAAGTGCTAGTATGATTGCAGTTTTCTGGTTGTATGATATACATTGTTGAGACTTCTAATATTTTACACCATTTGTAGATTGTGGATTTCTGTTGTGGAGCTAATGACTTCTCAAGGTTGATGAAAGCAAAGCTTGACCAGACTGGGAAAAAGTGCCTTTTTAAGAATTTTGACATAATTCAACCCAAGGTGAGGTTCATATATATTTATATTCCCTACATCTAATGAAAGGAGAGCTTACTGTTAAACATACATCTGTGCCACATTACCAGAAAGTTCAGAAATATTATGCGGCTCACTATGTTGTCATGATGATCACTGTCGTATTTTTAAAAATCGTGGGATCCTTGTTAGTAATATCATTTACACCTTGGAATATGAAGGTGACATACTCTATAGATTTCTTCTTTTTTCTTTGTTATGGAAGTTCTTCTTTTATTACATTTAGTAGACACACTAGAACAGGGATAGAATAAAATAAAATCTTGATTTATATATAGCTCTTAGATTGAATTGCCTTCTGTTACTAAAGGCAGTTAGTATGTTGATCCTTGAAGTGATGATGGTTATTTTCAAAACAACAGCATAAAAACACAGATGAGAGCTGTAATCCTTTCACTATGAATGAAGAAGGTATCTCACAGTGAAATTTATTCAAAAAAGTGATTTTTCCATTGGTTGGGCTATTGTTGAATTGACATGAAAGAATTGATGATTATTCCACATTTTAAAAAATCAAATCTGGGAACACTGTTGACCTGATCAGTTCAGGGGTAAGCACAGGCTTGGAATTTATAAAGGATAACATGGTGCAACTCATATTTTGCATGCAAATGGCTGGTGGCGCTGGAACATGATGGCCTGGCACATGTGTTAATTGGCACATCATCCATACAGGCATTTATGTAAAGTGCTGATAAATTGATTATGGCGCTGTTGTTGGCTTGCCATAAGCACACTCTTTGCCATCGTTATCCTACCAGGGTAGTTCCGGGAAGCAACACATTTGTTAGGTTTTAGAGCCTGCACTTTAAAATCCAGTGATGCCAATGATTATAGTTTGTAAATGCCCGAGTAGTAATTTGAGTTGCTGAGTGCTCTTTTTTCCTGGGTAGTTTTCTAAAAGGTTTAACTCTTGCTTTTCTATAGATGTAAAAAGGCAGGTAAAAATGCTAACATTGGTAAAAATTATAATGCTTGTTAAAATCAAAATGCAATTTTCACATGCTTTTGCTGTAAAACCATGTATTTTCTCTTTCAAGTTGTCAAATTATAATGTAATATATTTCTTAATTGAAGTTTACAATAAAAGGTTTCTTTAAAATAATATTGCTTTCTAAGTCGCTGATTTTTTTTTTGCGTCATTTGTTTTTGAGTATTTGCCGAGTTCAATTTTTTTGCCTTATGAATTACTCTGATTCCGTATCTTAGAGCTATGCCTTAAACTGATTGCTTAGTGTGAACTCTGCAACGAATAATTCTTGTATGGTGATGTTCGTCTGATATGTATGCATTGTTTCTGACATCTTCAGGATGATTTTGAGTTTGTGAAACGAGATTGGATGACTGTGATGAAAGATGAATTGATAACAGGTACCAGATTGGTAAGTAATACTGTACTCGTGCTGCTCTATACTAGAAGAGAGAAAATGATCTATCATTTAATTATATACAGCTGGATAGGACAAACAAGAAAGTCTAGTAGTCAAGAATTGTGTACTTCACCATGTTATTCTTTGTTTTCCTCTGATTTTGTTATAACTCAAATTTATTCAGATAATGGGATTGAATCCTCCATTTGGTGTCCATGCCGCCCTTGCAAATAAATTTATTGACAAGGCTTTGGAGTTCCTTCCAAAATTAGTCATACTTATTGTTCCGAAGGAAACAAAAAGGTTAGTCATTTCTGTTTTCTAGAGAACGTCATTGAACATGTACATACTGGAAGCTTTCTACAATTTATGAATTATATTTCACAAACTAAGCACACCTTGAATCAGGCTTTGACCTGTGCCATTGAATTTTATGGTTAGTATTAATCTTTTTGGTTTGTAACTTATCTAAACAGACTAGACGAGAAACCAGAAAGATATGATCTTGTTTGGGAGGATGCAGAGCTATTGGGAGACGAGGTTTGTTTACTTGTCAATAAATTGTGCAAGATTATGAATTTTTTTTCTTAGATTATGTTCTTATCACAACGATTTGCATTTTCCCAGTCATTTTATTTGCCAGGTTCTGTAGATGTTGATGACAATCAACTAAGCCAATGGAATACAATTGCACCACCACTTTATCTCTGGAGCCGACCTGATTGGACATCAGTACACAAGGAAATTGCAGTAAAGCAAGGACATTTAAGAGATCATACAAAAACAGTGGAGCATGGGGTTTCTGAAACAAAACCTTTGCAGTCATTTGAAGGGAATCTTGGTTTAGGAGAACATGAAAAGCAGGATCAGCAATCCACTGCTTTTGGACTTGAGACCATTAACAAGTCTGGTGTTCTCAAAGACAGTGCGAGGGAATCAAAAACTGACTCTTTATCTTTAGGACATCAACTGGATGTTCCAGATAAAAGCAAAGATGATCGTGTGAGTGGTAAGAAAGTAAAGTCACCAGTGAGAGCAAAGGGAAGAGAAGAACCTGTAGGGAGAGAGAGGTTCAACAAAGGGAAGATTGAGAAAAGAAAACTTGATGCAGACAAGTCTGAAAAGACCAGGTCTGAGAGCGAAAGGTCTGACAAAGACAGAAAAAAAGAGGCACCTGATAAAGGCAAGATTGAAAAGGAGCTGATTGTTTCATCACCACCCCTGAAGAAAATGGATTTAATGACAGATGATGAGATTGAGTATAATGGTTATATGCGAGAACAGGGTTCTGGACACATCAATGCTACAAATGGTTTGGGCAGAACATTTGATGGAGGACCTGATAGTGGTAATAGAGAATACGAGACAAGAGGGCTCCCGAGTGATGGAAATGAGTTGGGGCAGGAAATGAGAAGAGGTTTCCAAGGAAAATTACCCAGTGTTGATGAAGGCTATGTTAGAGGTTACCACAGAAAGTCTGGTGGTAGTGAGGGTTTTGGGAGGTTACATACCAGTACTTCAGAGGATTATGTGAGAGGAATACAACTTAGTCGGCCTGCAAATAGAGATGAGGAATATGCTCCTGCAGAAGTGACTAGAGGCTTCCCTAGAAGTTTGTCTGGCTTGGAATCTGACTATTCAGTTCAAACAGACCTACCAAGAATGCAGAACAGTGGACTGTACAACAGGCAGGCTCAATATAGTTATGATCCTGATTCAAGAACTGATTGGTTAATGGGGGATTCTCAAAGAGGCAGATATCATATCGAGCAGGCTTCTCGTAATACTGATGCTTATGCATCTGAATTCCATCGCTCGTTATTGTTAGGGAAACAGCATGAAGAGCCTTCACATCTTTCTAGGGGAACATATCAGTCCGATTCTTATGGGCGTTCAGAAATATCCTCATCAGTCATGCAGCGTTATGCTCCTCGACTTGACCAGAACATGAATTATGCAAGAGCTGTTGGGAACAGTTCCTTTGGAGCTGGGCAAGCACGAGGATCCGAAAGCTTTCCTTTTGATCCTTTAGCCTTTGCACCAGGACCAAAACATCCTTATCCACATCAAAGCTCCTCAGGCTGGATTGATGATTAAGCATCCAAAGCAATTGTGAACATCAACTACATTCTATCTGTGGTTTTCTTTTGCTGTGGTATTAAATATTTAATACAGCTTTCTGACATTTGTTTGTGTAGTCTCATTTTTGAAGTGCTGGTTTATTTCTCTATTTTCTAAACATAATGTTGGATTATAGCTGATTATTGTAAGAGTAGGAAATTAGTGCTTTTATAATCCAAATACTAATATTGGTATTGCTACCGATGATTTGTCTTTAATGGTGGTAGGCATTCTACAATGACTGGTGGAGTGGGATGGTGCGGGTGTTTCGATGTTATCTTTTTATCTTAGGTTAAATGTGCCAACCATCTACACTTCAAAATTATCAATTTCATCATAAAAAGAATATACTTTTAAGATTTAATTATTTGATAAATATGACATAAAATATTTGTTAAAATTATAATATTTTGAGATATAAATCATCATTTTTTTAAGAAATTAAAATAATAAGATTAATTTAGTAAAAAAACTAAATGAAGATGAAAGAAATATACATAGTTTTGGGTGTAGTAAATAAGTAGTTTGTAGTGATCTATCAGCATTTAATTAGATACAATTAAGGGTCAATGCAATGTAAGTTGTATATAATAGTATGCACGTTGTTCAAGTGATTTTGAAGTTCTAATTATGCACATTCCAGTGAAAGCATTAATTAACACAACTAGTGAGTCCTGTGTAATTAAAATTAAAATCTGAATAACAATGTTCATCTTCTTGCAGCCCTTTTCAAAATCGAAGGGTATTTTCACTTCAAAATTATATACAGAACTGGTCTATACAATCTAGAACTGTTCTTGTGAGACTTATTTCAAATTATACGTCAAAGGACATTTTAACATTTTAGGTCTGCGTAGTCCTTTACTGTAATGATCATGATCTCAATTTTAGATCTTGTCATTGAAATTAAAATCTGAATAACAATGTCCATCTTCTTGCAGCTTTTTTCAAATCTAAGGGTATTTGCACTTAAAAATTATATACAGAACTGGTCTATACAATCTAGAACTATTCTTGTGAGACTTATTTGAAATTTTACGTCAGAGGACAGTTTAACATTTTAGGTCTGCACAGTCCTTTACTGTAATGATTATGATCTCAATTTTAGATCTTGTCATTGAGTGTGTAAGAGATCGTAAATCATCAGTCATGGAAGGATAGAATGAATGAATGATAAACAGATTTCATATTTCTTTCTATTTCTAATCTTCTAATATGGATTTTAATTAAGAAGTTTGCGGTTAGCTTGATCTTGTCAACCTCAAACAAACTATGCATGTTGACTGCTTTTGTATGAAATTATAGTATATTCGAATGTTGTCATAAGCCGTGCACTCGAAGAGAAAATGCTATTCTGTTTTGATAGCTTCCTTGTGGTGATGGGATCTAGTCCTCAACTGAGCCAATAACAACCTTGCCTTACCTTTAGCAGCCCCAAGGTATGCTTTCTCGCTGTGATCCCCCGTTGGGTTTAATTCTTTAATGTAGTAAGTCTTTTTTTCCTTGCCAAAGTTATTATTCCATATGACACTTTGAAACTTTTCCCTAACAAACTTTTTAATGCTTGCATTATCATTCGGACACTTATGCACCTTGATGTTCCATTTATCCATCCATTTAATGTTTTGCTTCATCCATGTTTTCTTCCTATAGTTAAAAGCTGCTTCTTTCACAATTTTTGGCCACTGATGACCATGCATGTTTTCCGTCCTTTTTAAGTAGCTAATTAACCGAATTAACATTGAAGCCTCTAATGGAAAAGAGCCGGCTTCTAACAAAAAAATTTCATAAGGAACGAAGGATTTGACTTTGAGACTGCTTGTGATTAAGTGTTTTTGAATTCTTTTTATTTGCCTCCATCCACAGTTTGATATGTTGACCCCGCACCTTGCAACCATAAAGAACCACCGGTGTGACTAGCAAACCGAAGAGAGTCTTCTTAGTTTTCCAATCCCATAGTTTCGGTGTCCTGCATCCATTCTGAAGTTGAAATGAAACTTTCCAACCCCTTGTATCCTTTCACTATACATGTCTCCCAACTGAGTTTATGATGAAAGTCAATCCAAAGATATTGTATTATTTCATGATTTCCAATGGGCTGTCTTCGAAAAGGAATGTAGTATTCTCTTCTTTTCTCTTTAGAGAGAAAATCATGACTTTGGTTTTGGAAATATTCACTTGCATCTCGACAAAAAATTTCTAAGGTCCCTAAATCATCTCTTAATCCTTGAGCAGTTTTTGCTATCAAAATAAGGTCATATGCGTGCAAAAGCAGCTTCACCACATACTCTGCCAATTGAACACCCTCCCCCTCCGTGTTATTTAACCAATTTTTCAGTTTATCGATGTATAGCCTAAACAAGGTAGGGGATAAAGGGCATCCTTGTTTAACACCAACATCGCTCCCAACACATCCAAACATACCATCACTAGTTTTGATTTTGGCTCTGACTTTGTCATATAATCTATGTATTGTTGCTCTATATTCATTTGGGATGCTATTTCTTTCATTTTGTTCCACAACTTGTCTCTAGGTACCGTGTCAAAGGCTTTCTTGAAGTCAACAAAACAATAATAAGCTTCTTCCCCTCGACTGTCCACCACTTTCTCTATTATGTGCCGAAGGGTGATGCAATGGTCCATGGAGTGTTTGGGTCTGAAACCTACCTGCCCTCTTGCTCTTTTACCTTTACTTTTAGCCCATTTGCTGATTCTACATTCAATGATGCTTGGAAAAAGTTATTCGAGAAGTGGTTTAACCATAATAGTGTGGTAGCTTTATGAATTGTTTATATCATCGCTCTTAAAAAGTGGGATAACCACACTAGTAGTCCAATCTAATGGGAAACCTTCACAAGTAGCGCAGTTGAATATATCCTTTAAATGAGTTGCAATCTTAAGCACGACCTTTTCACAAACCACATTGCACAGGAACTAGATTATACATGTTCTCCAAAGGCAAGTCTTTCCTTACATGAGAATCAATAGATTCATGGAACTGCTTTTGAAAAATTAAGTCTCTAGGAAAAGTCATATTGTTATGTTGGTCCTCAGTAACTATTAGCATTTTTCCATGTGCTAAAGGTTTTTTTATAGCTAAGTTTCAAGATTCTAATGACAGGAAGATTATTTTATGTCACAATAATTTCTCTTGGCAGGGCAGATTTTCACTTATGGCCAAACCGTGGCATATGGATTTTGATCCTCTCTCGGAATCCTTTAATAAGTACCCTATCTGGATTCGGCTCCCTAATCTTCCGATTCATCTTTGGCAGGATTCAGTTTTTGAATCTATTGGGAACGCTATTGGGGATTTCTTATATGTGGATGTTGACACTTCGGATATTTTCCACTCGACCTGTGCTCGCTTCCTTGTTGACTTGGATGTTTCTGAAGGTTTTCCTGAGGTGGTCTGTTTGGATTCCCCGAGGGGGTCTTGGTCTCAAATGTTGGATTTCAAGGGAATCCCTTTTCGTTGCAGGAAATGCCACTTGACGAGTCACGTTGCTGCTCGTTGTGTAGCTGGGAAATCCAAATCCATGCGTTCCCCCTCTTGGTGGACTGGGGCCTCCTCTGAGCATTATACGGTGAAACAATCTTCGGTTGCTCCTGCGGTTTCAGAGGTTGAGGCTAGTGTTCCTTTTGTGCCGGTGGTTGCAGAGGTTGCTTTGGCGTCTCATCCTGTGGATTCTATGGCTGTGGGCAACGTTCTTTCCAAGCTGGTGGTTAAGGATTTGGTCTCTCCCCCTGCTTCGGTTGACCCTCCTAGGGGTCAGTTGTCGTCTGTCTCTCATAGGGTGTTTGCTGAGGCCTCTACGTCCCCTGGGTTCCACGGGTCTTTGTCCTCTGAGGATTGGGTGACCGAGGCAGCGAAGTTTGAGGACGGTTGGATTGCGGTTAAAGGGAAGAAGGCTAAGCCTTCTGCTCCCCCTTTAGATATGACCCTTCGGTCGCGTAAGGGTAACCTCATTTTAAAAGGATAATCTTTTGTTCCCTTATGCTGACTGGTTCTTCTGGGTTGGTGTTATGGTCTTGTCTCTGGTTTGGATAGCCTTCCTGGCTGCTTTGCTCCAGTCTGTTTGTCCTTTCAGATTCCAGAGTTTTTGGTTAATTTTACTGGTCATATCTGCTGGTTTCAGGTCCTTTTAAAACCTGGTTGTGCTTAATGGTTTATCTTTCTCTTTGATGTAATGGGTTTCGGGGCCCCTTCAAAACCTGCTTTTACCTTAATCTAAAACTATTAGCATTTTTCTTAGATTACAGGTTGTGTTACTCCAATTCTTAATTAGAACATATTGGCAAAAAATCTTCAAACAAGAGAATTAGGGAAGAAAGCATAGCAAGGTTCCTGCCCAGTGTATTCATAGGTTTTTTAAGTTTTCGATTGAATTCTCTTTGTAGATGAAATCTTAATATGCAAATTTGTGTGATGCATGGTACTATGATGGATTGACCTAGGAGTATGTGGAACAAGATTGCATGTATGGATGTAGGATATTCGAGGTGTACTAATATCATAATGATCGCGATTTCAAGCACAATGTACTAGTTATTTATTATTATTATTTTTGTATCAATTTATAGATAAAAATGATTTGGTGCACTAATATTTAGATGCATTATTTTAGCTACAATGTTGCACACCTTCACTTGGAAGTGTAATATATTTTGATTTTAATATTTATTTAGAAAAATTGGTAACAGAGATAATATTTGCATATTAAATACAATAAAAAAAGAATGTCATACCCATCATATTATGAATTTATTTATTATAAGCACTTCTGCGTACTCCTTTTGTGAGGCACCTCTAATTGTGCTAAAAATGTTGACATGCATTCCACCTCTTTGTGTGATTTGCGCTTGGGAGCCTCTCTTTCAAGAGCATAAGTTCATCACCACTAGGCCAACTTGAGCTGTCAACTAATCTAAAAGGTAATTGTATATTGATGTCAATGTTATGTTATGCTTGAGAATTTAGAATGAGAAACGACTAAAATTGACATGAGACATTTTTCAAACAGAGATGAGTTCATAGAAATTATTCTTTCCAATATAGTGGATCTTGTAGACATGAAGAACCTCCCTGCAAAGAAAATTAAGAAGCTCTTAAGGCAATGTTCAGTTGTTGGAATTGAACTATTTAAATATTTAAATATTTAAATTTGTTTTTGTTTTTATAAAACAGATATAGAATAGATAAGATAATGATATTAATGTCTGACAAAAGACCAATAAAGGGTCCAAGGGACTGGAAGATACAACAAGGCAGAAAAGCAACCCAACGGGAGCACCAAACAGTGTTCAAAAAAGAACGAGCAACAAAACAAAGAGAGGAAACGAGAATGAATAGATGAGAAAAGGACTAGATATCCTTTCTTGGTACAAAGAAATCCATCACTGAGGGACAAGACCTAAGGAGACCAGGAGCCTGAGCCCAAATCTGAGTAGCACTTGGAGTAGAATGTCGCTGCCTGATTAATCCGTGACATGATCAAACACATCTGGTGTGTCCCAATGCATGTGTATTTGACAGTTGCTTCTTGCCTCTAGAGGGTGACAAGGGGGCAAAGAAGGTGGTGATGAGTTGATCCGAGGCCAAGCTCTGAGGAAACGTGAGTTATAAAGTGTGGTCACGGAGTTGCGAAGTCTCACGGAGGTAGAGGGCTAAACATCGCTGGTCAAGGTAGTTGAAGAAGGTTGAGAGAGATCTGCAGTATTTGAATAGGCAATAAAACTTGGCTCTGGTCTCATAGTAGATGGCACATCTAAAGATGAAATGGATCTTGGTCTCCATCTCAAATAAAAGTGACAGATCTGATCATCTCTAACCAAGTGGTGATTGGGCTGGCAATGCAGCCTGTTTGAACCCACTCTGAAGGACCCTAGGGAGATATGAAGGGTGTGGCTCTAACACCAACTCAACTAGAAAGGGCACACAATAATCCCCTCTTGGATCTCAAGAAAATGCTTCTGCTCGAGGTTTCCCTAACACGGGCCATTCTAGATCTCTGAGACCCTGTAGGGTATCTCTTCACCAGCGACACTCCTCTCGTAGCACTCAGCTTCATCATAGGGCCTCTGGTAGCCGCACAGATTAGTTGCTATTGGACTTTTTCCCTGTGAGGATAGATACCTAATCTTTTCCATGATGTCTCCTGCTTTCTTCTTCTTTTGTTGTACTTGTTCTTTTTTGGACACCATTTGGTGCTCCATTTGTCTGCTTTCTTCTTGGTGTAAGCTTCCAGTCTCATAGACCCACGTTGTGGTTTTTTGTTGGATATTGATAGAATTATCTTATCTATCTTATCTTATCTAAGTAGAAGGCCATTGTTAGGCAGACCCTCGTGTGGGTTAACCCAAGAAGTTGTGGTGTACTGTCTATTTGGGCATATAGGATTTTTGAAATTTTATTTTTTATCCTCAAAAGGTGGAATTAGAAAACTAATATTCCAATTTCACATTCTGATAAATAATATTTAAAAATTGTTAGGTCTATTTGCTATTTGTTTGTCCACATTGTGGAAGCTTTCGTCTCCACTAAGAAATCTTTGTTTCTCAAAACAACTGACGAAGTAGGTAGTTTTTCTTATCAATTATCACCATAGGTAGCCTTTCTTATCAATTATCATCACATGGAAAGAGTTAGCATGCATGCAATAGATTGGAGAGAAATTTTATTTTAGGAAGTACAAAGAAAAATACGTAGGCAAGGATAGTGTGCTCTATAGTGTATTTGATGAGAGTAGTTCCAATGAGGAAGGCTCATCCGAATAGAGGAGAATTGTTCTTATTTGAAAGGGGGATTTGACCAAGTTTTTCAATTTTGTATCAACTGCATTGCTGTGCCTTCACTGTTATGCTTGCTGAGGAAATTGATTAAAATGTTGAAGAACAAGATGAGGGAGGAGAGGTTGATAGAATAATTGGGAAGGGAGAAGAAATGAATATAGTTAAAAAGTTATCTAAGAGTCTTCAATTTCGAGTTAAAATTCTTTGCACTTTTTTTTAATGCATCTTCTTTCATCTTCCAAAAACTATTTTCCAAATTTAGAACTTTCTATGTTGGCTAATTCTAGTATGACAAAATTTAAACATTTTATGATTCCAACAAGCAAACTAATGCTAAAAGAAAGTCCATAGAAATTATATATTCCAATAAAGTGCATCTTATAGACATGAAGAAGAACCCCTCTACAAAGAATATTAGGAAGCTCTAAAAGAAGATAAGATAAGATAATGATATTAATGTCCAACAAAAGACCAACGAAGGGTCTAAGGGACTGGAGGATACAATAGGGCAGAAAAGAAACCAGTGGAAGCACCAAATGGTGTTCGAAAAAGGAAGAGCAATAGAAAAAACAAAGAGAGGAAATGACAATGAACAGAGGAGAGGAGGACTAGATATCCTTTCTAGGTACAGAGAAATCCATCATTGAGGGATCTAGGGAGACCGGGAGCCTGAGCCTGAATCCAAGTATCACTGGGAGTAGAATGTCGTTGCCTGATGTGTAGTGCCTGCCCTAGTTTGCATTTTGCTGTCATTGCCAAATGCTTTTAGGCCAGTTTTATGTTTGATGGTTAGTAGTATTACTTTGAGAATTATCATATATTGTTTCAGATTAAACTTATTATATGATGAGATTACTTGGTACTTTATATTTCATGTATGCATGATGATTATTACAGTGTTTGCAGTTATTAATGATGATTAGTTAGATGATTTATTGTCATATGTGTTTTCTTAGGGATACTTACCCCATACTTGCATGTGTATGGTGTGCGTGTTTTCTTTTTGTATGGTGTTTCTGATGTGGTTAAGGGAGTCGTAGTCACCTGTTAGTTGAGATCTACACGATGCACCATTTCCTACCATTGCCTTTTAGTTTAGTATATATATATTGTGTATGTACATGCGTAAATTTTATGCAGGTTGTAGGTACTGGGTATTGACTTCCTTGAATTGCCAGGATGAGCGTACCCTATCACATTATCTCAATAGTAATAGAGGGGAGATAAATTCTCAAGTCCAAATCCCAACCCTTTAAGCCATTTGTCCTAATTGAAAATTAGGACAAATATCTAAGTCGAGTACCCTCCGAATGCGTCGGATGACGGAATTCATGATATTAACCCTTGGTCTGATTTTATATGTGTTTTGCTATGATGGGTTTTCGTTTTTTTTTTGAGTCTTCGGTGTGTTTTTCTATTAATTAAGTCTAATTAAAAGATTTAATTAATGATTTAATTAAATGAAAATTAAAATGATATTTTAATATTTTATTTTATTTAATTAATTGGAAAATTAATTAAATAAAAAGAATTAAATTTGAAGATAAAAGTTATAAGTTTAGATTTGGAATGTGATAATATTAATTTAATTTAATAATAATATATCTAGAGTTCATTTTTAAATAAATGCTAAATAATATTAATATTTAAGTTAATAAATATTTTATTAATTAAATTTCAAAAAAATAAATTTAAAAATGGAAAAAGATATTAAAATTATTAAAAGATTCTAGATCACATGATGCGTGCATGTGATTAAAATATATTAAGATAAAACAAGTGGATTTAATAAAGTGAGTGCATGAGATTTAAAATTATAAAATTAATTTTAAAAGGAGTCAAGTGAATATTAAATAAATTAATGTACATTATTTTAATATTTATTCACATAGGAGTATGTGAGCTCTTGGGAGTTGTCATATTGACAACACAAGAGTTTGCACTCTAATTATGCACGTATTGTCTACACTTAGGAGTTAGCACATTATTTGAGCATATGGTTTCTACAACATTCTAGACACCTCATCATGTTTATCTTCTTATTGTGGAAGATATGTGCTTAGTTGTCATGCTTATCCTCTAGTTCTTTCTATACACATTCTAGATGCATCTTAGAGGCCTTTATATATAGGCTCTCTTAGTGTGTATAGACATCCTCATAGGCTTTTACAAGCTCATATGCTTCTACAAGCTCATATGGTTCGATAGGCTCATAGGCTTCTACATCCTCATATGCTTCTACAAGCTCATATGCTTCGATAGGCTCATAGGCTTCTACATCCTCATATGCTTCTACAAGCACTCCTAGTCACTTGGGCGGTTGGTTCGGATCTTGGAGGAATTGTGAAGGTTGGAGGAGGAAGAGTCTCTCTACAGATTCTGAGAATAGAAAATTAGCATTAGTGTCCACGTAGACACTCATAACTTTCACATATTCCATTTTGCTCTTCCTCATTCCTGTCTTCTTCGTCTCTGTTATGTGTGTGTGTCTAAATATTCTCTGTGATCGAATCTTCAATTTTGTGATTAGAATTTTAGATAAGCATGCTAATTCCATGTGCATGCGAATAAATCAGTAGGGAATTCAATTAGAAAACCCTAGTTCCAATTAAGAAAGAAATTAGTTCTAAATCGGGTTTGGGTTCGAATTGTAATAAAATCAAAGATTTAATTAGACAAGGGTTTGTATTTTAAATGGAGAATTCTAAGTTAAAATTCTGAATAGTTAATCGTAGTCATTCCATCACATTTATATTTATAACAATATGATATATATATATTTCAACTTTTAATATTGTAAGGAGGTTTTATTTAAATAAAACCATATTGAAAATGTCCATGAGCATATATATATATATATATATACATATATATATACACATATATATATACACATATATATATACATATACATATATATATACATACATACATACATATATATATATATATATATATATATATATATATATATACATATATATATATATATATATACATATATATAGATATATATATATATACATATATATATATATATGTGTATATATATATATATATATATATATACATATATATACATATATATATATATACACATACATATACATACATACATACATACATACATACATACATACATACATACATATATATATATATATATATATATATATATATATATATATATATATATATATATATATATATATATATAAAAGTAATCATTCAAGTTAAGGTGAAATTGAAATAGTGTTATATATACAAAACGTTTTATTTAATGAAAAGAAAATTTATAAAAATATATATATCATAGATGGGCGGTATTATCACCATACCTCGCTTGAATGATGAGGCTATGCGGCCCCTATCGCAGTACCCTGCGATCGCAAGTACTACGATAATAGGTACCGCGTACTTGCTGTCGCAGGCCCTGTAACTGTAGGGTACTGCAGTAGGGGCCGCATGGCCTCATCATTAGTTGCAACGATTTAAATTGCATGGGACTTCAATTGCTAGCGATACTAAATCGCATAAAAATTCTTTTAATTGCCCCATCTTTATCAACTCCATCGGCGGTGAAAGTGCATGCCTGCTCTGTGGTAAACACAGAGCCATGCCTGTACATGATGTACTGTCGCATGGCCCTTTATCTAAATGCACAGGTAGGTAAGGGTTACAATTTGCATTTTGATCTCATTAAGTTTCAATGTATACAATGTAAAGTATCATGTTGAATATGAATCTAAAAGAAATCAGTTGTTAAGCTTTTTATATTATGTAATAAACTTTTATTGTGCCGACGAAGACTACAGTTGCAAGGTACCCACGACGGGCTTGCGAATTGCCGCACGGCCTGTCACAAACATGTGACAGTGATTTTAATATCGCTTAAACCCTTTTGCTAAGCTCGGATTAAATTGTGCAATTCGAGTCTGAATTAAGGTTCTAATACATGCTCTTTTATAATAACAACGTATGTTGTTAATTATTATTATTAAAATTAATAATATAGATACATTGTTAATCAACATTAACATTATTAATAATTATTCTTAGTGATACCATTATTAATAATGTTCGTTGTATTGTTTGTGTAATTATATTTAGACAATTCTTCTAATGTTTAAACGAAAATTATTATTATCAATAATTCCATTAAGTGCTTCAAATTTTGATAATATTTCATCAAGTCTTAATGGAGTTATTAATATAATAATCTGATCGTAAATTGTGAGTTACATGTTTATTCATTAACTTAATTAAATGAGAATTAACTTAGGTTAATCAATAAAGGGAGTTGTTAACTCAAATTTGGAATTATTATATCTTTGCAAAATATTTAATCAAGGAGTATATTAGGAAATTGTAGATGATTATCTTGGAGTGTTAAAAGGAAGTCTTAAAGTATGTACATTGAGGTTGATAAGTCTTACCCTAGTGACTTGAATGATGGCTTTAGATATTAGTGATGATTTAATTATTATAACGATTAAAATTAAGAGACTTAAATTTTAGTAATATTTAATTGAGTTTTAATTAAGTATTATTAGAATGATAAAGAGTCATGGATTGTGTACCTATTTTCATTATTAATTGATTTAATTATATGATTTAATTAAGATTAATTAATAAAGCATGGCGTTCAAAGTAAGTTTTAAGATTATTTAATTTTGTTGATCTTTTTTAATAAAGTTATAATCTTCTTATTCGAAGATTGATAACTGGCTTTCTTATAATTTAAACGAATAATGATCCTTTGATTATGTTGAGAAGTTGAAGTAACATTAAGGAAGAGTTATTCAATTAGTAACATGGATCTTAGCAAAATAAGGCGAATAATTTAATTAAGGGTCAATGAAGATTAGTTTAATGAGTAAATATTTATCCTTTAGTTATTCTTAGAATATTATTTTAAATAATGGAAGGATAATGCTATCGAGGGAACAAACGGGTTGACTTGTAGGTCAAATGATAAATCTTATACACTTGAGATATACCTGAAACCAAAACTAAAACCTTATACTTAGCATCACCATGTGACGTCTAAAGCAAATCAAGATATGTTTTTGTATCTTGTTCTTTATGCTATCTATGTTTGGGGTTTGGGTGGTCCTAGAGTGTTGACCAATTAGGATGTCTACTAAAGGCTCAGGGGTTATGAGATGTGATGTCATGCTGATGTTATTTGATCTCAATCTTTTAAGACCCAACCATGGTAATCTGATGGCATGCTCTATGAGATGTTGTATTTACTGATTGTTATTGCTTTCCAGTCTTCTTTTGTGAAGCTGAGGTGTATGTATTTGAGATACTTGACTTAACCATTTTTGAGTCATCGATCAGTTATACTCGGGTTACTTTCTAGTTGCCTTGATGGGACTGAAGTGTTTGATTTAATTCTTGATGATGTCATGTTGTGACATGTTTGACTTGACCATTTTGGAGTCTTTGATCATTATTTTCTTTGAGATGACTTTTTGGTTGCTTGTTGAGAACCGATGGATGTTGTGATTTATCATTGATATGGGTATTGAGATTTATTTTAGAATACTATACGGTTGCTCGATGAGGACCGATGGATATTGTGATTATCATTGATACCTTCAGTTGCCAATAGAGAACTATTGTGGTCATGATTATCAATGGATGCTTTTTAGTTGCTAATGGAGATTTGATGTTCTTATTGTGGATTATCTTTTGGTATTTTTCTAGTCGCTTGTATAGGACTGAGGTGATTTTGTGATTTATGATTCCATGAGCCTAGGGTAGGTTATCTACTTGTAGTGTCGAGAAGTGGCTTGCAATGGGGGTTGGGGCCCTAAGTGGCTGCCAAGGTAACTCATTGTAAGTTGGTTTAATAAGTGAAAACATTTACACTAAATGGGGATTAAGATGAACCTAATAAGATAACTGTATGTTCTTGCCCATGCTTCGAGTGCTAGTACAGACTAGGACGGGAGTAGAGAGAATGCTTGGTTACGACCTTGCATTCCGTAGTATGCCTCGTCAGTACGAGAGGATACTAGTGGCCGCATAGGGATCACTAGGGGGCCAGGGTCTATTGAGAGACTACCAGGGTAACTCTAGCATGATTCGTGCGATGACACTTTCCTGCTTACATAGTAGGTTTCCTACATGTCATTGTTGTGCCTTTGGGATTCGATGTCGATGTGTGTGTTGGAACCTTTGAGTTAGCATACTTTTAGGATTCTTGAACTTAAAAGAGTACTTGTGTTATGTGATTCGATATCCTATTTGGGACTTGAGACTATCTCCTCCAATGCTTTCTTTGTTGGCATTTACCTTCATTTTGTTCATGGATTATAACGATGGATGTTATTTATTGGTATGTTTCTTTATATTGATGGTTAGCATGTGATAGATGATGTTATCTATTTTATAGGATCATCTTATACTTTATTTCTTGCATGTTAGATTTCTTTCTTCATATGTTGTAGTATATTTTAGGAGTGACATCCCTACTATGATAATGCCGATGATCTCTTCGGTGACTTGGGATGTTACGATCGGAGGGATGACTAGGGCCCATGATGGTCTAATGATGCTATTGACGGTTGGGAGGAACCGCACACTTAGATTAGATGTGTTTTATGATGGATGGATATCTTTTACGATGCTTTTTATATCTTTATTGATGGATGGATGTGTTTGATGTGAATAGTTTATCTCTCATGATTTAAAAAAAAAATTGTTTGACAAACCTAGTAAAACTTTAGGTTAATTCTTTTGGATCCCTTGGCGGGGTGTTACATGATGAATTTGTGACGTGGTCGAATAGATCTAATGTGTCCCGATGTGGGTGTACTTGATAGTCGCTTGCTGCCCCTGGAGGGTGACAAGGGGGAAAGAAGGAAATGATGAGCTGATTCGAGGCCTGATTCTTAGGAAATGTGAGTTGTAAAGTGTGGTCATGGAGTTGCGAACTCTCACGGAGGTAGAGGGCTAAACACCATTGGTTAGGGTAGTTGAAGAAGGCCAACAAATATTTGTAGTCTCTGAATAGGTAGTGAAACATTCCTTTGATCTCATAGTATATGGGACATCTAAAGATGAAATGGATTTCGTTCTCCATCTCATATAGAGTACAAAGACGAAAGATCTGATCGTCTCTGACCAAGTGGTGATTGGTCTGGCAACACAACCTGTGTGAACCCACTCTAAAGGACCCCAGAGAGATATGAAGGACGTGGCTCCAATGCTAGCTCAAGTAGAAAAAGCGCACAATAATCCCTTCATGGATCTCAAGAAAATGCTCCAAGTAGAAGGCCATTTGTGGGCGCATACCCTCGTGTGGGTTAACCTAGGTCGTGGTGGTGTAGTTTCTATAAATGTCAAGTCTAACATGCCCATTCAACTCACCCTGTGAGGGGAACACATGAGAAGGAGCATCTAGTAAGAAATGGTATGGAGAGAGACAATCACTATCAATCCCTATCTAGCTAAGTAAGGCAGCAGCTTGGGCATACCAACCACGAGCTTTGGGTCTCAAATTGGAGCTAGTGTTATCAATGAAAGAGCAATAGGTGAGGTAGGAGTATCTACGACGACCATTCATGAAGTCAGCAAAGCCCCTGAGGTGGTGGAGAAACTAGATCAAATCGAAGATAACACTAAGTCTGAAGGGTTGTGCCCTAAAATCAACCAAGATAATATTGTGTGGGGTGTACCAGTGACATCTGATGATCTAACAGAGGAGAAGGGTCCAGACCTGCTCGAATGATGCCCAATCAGAGTCCAAAAGCAAAGGTCCCCAAACCACTGAGCTGTAAAGAATTGTCAGTTTGACCAAAGAGTCCAAAAGTGATAACTTGGACTCAGTATCCTAAAAGTGATGCTGAAAGCATTGTCTCTCCAATAGGGCAAGGGAGCCCATCCCCTTGGAAACCCTAGGTAGGCAAGTTGGCCTCATGTTGAACCTGGGGCAGAGAACTTAACCCCAAGGTAAGTGTATGATGAGACAATCTCAATCTCATGATCTTGATAGGTGAAATGGAGATGAGAGGTCTGCAAGCAATTGAAGACCATGACCTGAGTCTTTCCCATGTTCACGATGAGCTGGTGATGGACACAAAAAGAGGCCAATCCATCAATAAGTCTTTGGATCCCCTTGGGAGAGGAGGCAAGGAGAACCACATCATCAACAAAGAGAAGAATCGAGATAAAAACCTAGTGTAAGTAGCAACCATCTCCAAGGAGCGAGGTCTCCTCGAGAAAGGTCTAAAGCTCATCAATGTATATATTGAATAAAGTGGAGGAGAGAGGGCAACATTGCTTCACCTCAATGGTACTATGAATTGGATCAAAGAAACCCTCTAAAGTTCAAAATCTATCCACCGCTATCTCATAAAATCTCACTATCATTCTCAAAAGAATGTTTGAAATACCAATGTCTCTAAGCCTTTGGAAAAGTGCTTTGTGGGGAACAGAGTCAAAGGCCTTACGAAAGTCTACAAAACAACAATAGACTTTCACAACATGATGTCGAGCCTCCTCAATGAAAGCCTGCAACATCAAGATGTGATACATAGTTTGATAATCAGTACAAACCCCAACTTGTCCTCTAGCATGGTGCCGTCCCCTATCGAGGTATCTAGACAAGATAGTATTCAAGACTGTGGCCTAGAGCTTGGTAAAGGTTGCCCAATCACGATGGTCCTGTAGTTGGCATAGAGAAGAGCAACATATGAAATATTAGCATATTCTCTAGATATGTAGGCCATATATAATCTTTCTATAATGATTAATGGATAACATTCAAATAAGTGTCTCTAAAATCTGAAGTAGTATGCATAATAGAGAGGTCTAAAATTAGCAACATAAATAATAGAGGATGATCAATAGTTGTATCATTCATATCTGAAAGGTTCTCCAAGAAGTACATAAGAACCAAAGTTTTCAACAATTCGTGAATGAAGGCTCTAGAAATGATTGGCATTGGTATATCATGTAAGTAATTAGTGTTTATGTGAGAGGTCTCATAATAAATTATTATTAATCACTTGATTTTTTAGATTAATATATAGGCTAATAATTTGTTATGAGACATTTCCTATGTCCTATACATCATAGATCATTAGTCCGATATATGACAAATTATATGATTATTATTATTTTGTTCACATTTAATATGTTATGAGAGCACAAGTGAGGATTGGAAGCCGTTGCAATCCTTCAATGGGTATGTGAAAGGAGATTGAAGAATATTGTTGAAAATCACATAAGAAAGACTTAAAGTATTAGTTGGAAGAATATTGTTGGAGGTCATTGCTAGGATTATTCACCAAATAAGGAAGCAACCAATTGTTAATTTGATGCCCAACCACCAATAAAAAGTTGTTTTGGAAGTGGTTTGACGTTGAATCAAAGTATTGTTTTGGAAGTGATTTGACATTGAATCAAAGTATTAGTTTGAAGGAATATTGCGGAAGATCACTGCTAGGATTTTTCACCAAAACGGAAGCAATCAAATGTTGATTTGATGTCCAACAACTAATAAGTTGTTTCAGAAGTATTTGATGCCGGCCAAAGGAGACTTGCAACATTTAATAATTGTTGCAAGTATAAGAAAATATGGATCAAAGGTATTCTTAAAATAGGCAAAAATTGTTGCAAGTCTATAGTTTGAAGGTATATTATTGTACATCATTGTTAAGATTAATCTTCACCAAGGAAGGAAGCACTAAACTATTGATTTGATGTGCAATCACCAATAGAAAGTTGTTTTCGAAGCCTTGACATTAACTAAAGGATGTTTACAATAGTACAAATTGTTGTAAGTATATCAACAAAACTAAACCAATCTCCTTTAGTGGCTAGTGGTTTGCTTTGTCTCTTTTCTATTTTGTGTCTTGATCCTTTAACAAAGTTTTGACAATGTTGTGCCTCCACAACCAAAGGTTGGAGAAAAATAAGAAAAAACATTAGAGGAGGGTTTGCGTGATAGAGTGGACTACACTACTAGACATAGGTGGAGTTGGGTTTACTTGGTCTATCAAAATGACATGAGCATTACTTTGCGAAGAGTCACCAACTTGGGAAAAATTATCAGAGGAAGAATTAGAGACCATTATAGTCAAATGATCATCATTTGTAACCTTTCACAAAGTGGCATCACCTTTATGACATGTGAGAGAATAACTAATAACCAAATGACAAGTACACCACTATTAACATCAAAACTGGAGACTCATAATCTAGACATCGAATCTAACACCTATTCCCAAGCATGAGAACTACATCACCTAGAAGGGATGTGGAGATAATGTCCACCAGAATGCTAGTGAACATAGAGAGGCCTATAACTTATGTAGCCTCATCTACTTTTAGGAAATGACCATTAGAATTTCCAATGGCCTCAGAGTAAGAATTCTCTCAAAAATGAAGCTAATGATTTGGGGAGAAGAACCCATGCAAGATGCACACTGAGAAGTTAAGGATATTGTTTAGGGTTGACCAAGAGAGCATGATTCCCTTAGGCAAACAACTTAACACCAAAACAAGGTCTTCAGAAAAAACAAAAAGAAAAACAAAAAAACCCTTTGCTTAAAGAGAAAATTCATTTTTATTAGATTTCCAAAAATTAGAGATCTTATATGTGTATAAATGTACTACTAATTTATAAAAGTTATTTTCAAAAGCTAGTTGAAATCTAAATCTATTATTAAATCATCAAGTTCTAAGAGAGTTTCTCAATCATGATTTCAACAAACAATTGCTAACCTTAACCATCGGTAAAATAATAGGACAAACTGGCTTGATCACTAACTCTTCCTTCAAAAATGGTTGGAATTAAAGTGACAAAAACATAGCCACATGCATATAAAACAACTCCAAAAAAATTTCTAATTAGAATGTAATTTTTATAATGAAAGATAGTTTGACATGAACAATTATTTTTTCTTCTTCTAAGACTTATTCCTTTGTTGATCGCTTTGAGTCGATTCTATAGATTGATAAGACCACTCTAATCTGCATTTCAATGACCACATAAACAAAAATTAATATTAAATTACTTTCTGCAGTGCACATTTTATAGTTAGCCGATAGGCTATTATAGGTGGGCATTTCAGCCCAAACCTGTCCATTCATACACAAACCAGATACCATTAGTTGTTTTTCAAATTGAAAATTGCTCAATGATCAATCAATGTGAATATCAGATCAATCTTGAACACCAACCATATTTATTCTGAGATTTCAGATCCTATATA
Source organism: Cupressus sempervirens (assembly GCA_028749045.1). Lineage (NCBI taxonomy): Eukaryota > Viridiplantae > Streptophyta > Pinopsida > Cupressales > Cupressaceae > Cupressus > Cupressus sempervirens. The sequence goes on from CM053787.1 coordinate 636,148,040, forward strand.
GTTATATTTCTCAACAGATCTTTTGATGATCTGGGAGATCTGTATATTGATTTCATCTTTCCAACCGCTTGCACCTTCTATATATCACCTCTGTGAATGGCATAAACAATATTGGTGAATGACATATCCGTTTTCTATATTAGCTGGAATCTTGAATCCATCAAACTTTTCAGTATTTACAAGTAACCAATCTAAACTTCCCACCTCTATCTACAAACCCAACTACGGTAGCTCAGCCATTTTATTTACACAAGCTCCCTGCTCATTAACATTTCTAAGAGCTGAATGGGATTGCATGAATGATCATCTGGTGGTAGATTTTTATGTTTTCTCCCAAGACAGACAGTTGGGATATGAATTTTTTGTCCTTTTAAATTGAGGGTAGTTTGTATTTGAGTAGTTCTGTAGCTGACATTTTGCAATTATAATGATTGAGGTTAGTTTGTATTTGAGTAGTTATGTAGCTGACATTTTAAAATTATAATGATTAATGAATGGAGCTTTATTCATGTGAATTTATCTCTCTATGTGTGCATAAATAACTGTATCTTCACAATGTTTACATTGGCATTGTTGTTTTTGTATGGTGTTATTAGGGTGTGTTGTAGTAAGATTGGCATCACAAGTTGGTTTTGTCTTTCTACTTTTTGGTTATTAAGTAATGTTTGATTGTATGTGTCCAAGGCTATTAAAGTGATCCTTGTTCATTTGATTCTTTCTTCATGTACGTGTTAGATATGAAGATAGTGCTCTCTAATTTTTTTAATAAAATAAGTAGAGTTAAAATCATGTCATTCAAGACTAGTTGTAACATTTCAAATGGTGTTGCAACACTATTTTTCCAATCTGAAAATACATTTTAAGTTTAAAAATAAATTATCCATAAAATTATTTTGAAAACAGGGCTATCAGAATATTTGTAACTACAACATCCACAAAATTCCCTTTCATTTTTGTTATTTCATGCATAGTTGTCCCCAATTTCATAACTCAAATTTGAGCATAGTCAGGGTCTATGATAGCAATGATAAAATGAGCCAAATAATAGTTTCCTTACACAGGCTGCAAAAACATCATTATTGTAATTTTGATCACCATCGATATATTTAGATTTTCTTCAAAATCATTCTTAGATATAATGAGTGGTTGTTAATCTTACTTCATCTATCTTTCCATCATTATATTTTCCATGATTGGGAGGCTTCTTCATGCTTTATGATTTATAGAGATTCATAGATCAACACACTTAAAATTGTTTGGTAGGTACCTTAGAGTGCGTGATCAAATCTAGTTCCCATTTACATTAAATTTTGATAAAGTGAATATCAAAGATGGGAAAACTAACCCCAACCATTACAATGACAATTGTAACGTTGAAGGTTTTAGGCCTCATTGCCCCTAACAAAAGTAATGTAAGTAAATCCTTTAGGAATGTGGAAATATTGAATTATTATGCAAAAGGTTGGTAAATTTTAGTTTACTTTAATTGTTTGCTTGTTATTTATAGTTATTAGTCTATAATGAAACTTAAACGTATTAAAATTTGAGAAGACTTTAATGCTAATAAGATAGTCAACTACTTTGAGAGTGTTCACAACTAAATATTTACATATACTTGGGATTATTTTCATGCAAATGAGAAGTGATCTAGAGCTTCAACCAAATAAAACAATATTTACAAGTAATTTTAAGCACTTGATGCAGTGATGGATGTGTGTCACAAATCAAGTATATGTATGAGCACAGGGATAACTTTCTAAACTATATAAAAAATGCATCTAGAAGATACAACTTAAATTCCTCATTCAAGGATGAGGAATAATTCCTAAGTTACAAGTTATGACAAGGAAAAACAAAAGGTAAAAGTTTTAAAATATGTATCTTTAAATTCTATGCTTCATAAATCTTATGAGATAATAGATAGTTGGTCTTATAAGAATAAGAGGCATTGAGATGCATGCACCAATAACAATCTTAAAGTTGTAAAACACCAACATAGATTAAAAAAATAATGCATTTTTAAAAAAATATTATTTTTGAAAAGAAAAAGAATTAAATAGAATCAAATGCTCTCATTTATGTGTAATATCTATAGCGAGATAACATCACAATGTTACATTTAAAATTAGAGTATGAAACATGGAAGAAATCATTAACAATACTAATTAACAGTACTCTTCCTTTCAATTGAAAGGATTCATAATAAAATAAATTATTTGTACTATTTGTAACATTAATATAAGATTGTAATATATATATATATATGATTCTCCATGATTATTCCATGAACCTAAGTAGACATCCTTATCCTGCAACAAGTTCTATGCGGGCAAATTTATTTGAGGCATTTTGTCAAACGATTAACGTGCTTCCATATTTTTTATATTTTTAAATCATGACACTCTATGAAAGAATTATTGGAGCCGTGTTAATCATGCTTGTCAAAGATTAGACATTTCAAACAAATATCAACCAAGGTTGTCGGAGCTACAAAATCAGACAATTTATTTGTGGTAAACAACTTATGACCCACATCCATATGTTGTTTTGAAGCTCCCATTTTAGCATGGGCTGAAAGAATACAAGAAAATATTGTGGAGTCTGGATTTACAACTAGGTGCATTTCCTATAATCACAACATTTCACTCTACCAATTTTCTTTGAGTTATTTAATCAAACAATTAAAATCCCCTATAACTAGTTCAACATTTTTCTTATATGTCTACAAATTATTTCCCACTGCTAAATCTAGCAATAATATCCTTATCTTATATTTTGATTAATGTCTATACACTGCTCCAAAATGCACACTTTTATGAACTACATAGCCAACGTGCCCAGTTGAAAGGTCCCCTCTCATAAAGAAAGAAAGATCTTTAGAAACCTTAGAGAAAATATAGCAAGAACATAAATCTTCGCACTTGCCAAAAATATTCAATGAAAGTGGCAAGATAAATGGGAATGGGAGTGCTCAATTTTTTTTAATACCATTGAGCACATTCAAAAGTCAAAGTTGGGGACACTCTAATTCAAAAATTAATGGTGATTGCTAATGTGGTTAATCCCAACCAATAGTAAAGGGTTGCGATCATTTAGTCATTCCAACCCAAGGTATACTTTCAATACTTTGTAGATTACCTTCTCATTCTTCATCATTGGACCTATCCTATACTGTCAATTCCTAATCTTCACAATAATTTTACTAGTCAACAAGACTCCATATTTGTATCTTGACCGTCTTCTTTCCTCTTTTCTTGCTTTTATTATATGATGATTTTCTTTTAGCAGTGTCTTTTCATCTTTTTATGGATGAATCTTTGTTTAGATCTTGTTCACCTGTTCTAACAAACTTTTTATTGGTATTGGCTTTGAAATTTTTCTTGTAGTAGAACCACAATTATAAATTGATTTATGTAATGACAATTAAAATAGTCCACATTGGGACCAACGAAACCCAAAACTTTTATCTATAACACCTATAACCTTTGGTAATTATTGACAAATACCACTATCAATGTCACGGTCACTCACTGTAAATAAATCCCAAGGATTGACACTTCAGAAAACAACATTAATTGATATCAGTACAACAAAGCAACAAGGTTCAAATTTTACAACTATATCAAGAGTTCAATCATTAGCAACCTTCGTATAATTCATAAGTAGGAAATAATTTGACTCATGAAACTTGGGTCAATGAGTTTGACTGAAAATACACAGTTAAATCCTAATAGCAATATCAGAAATTGACTTGCTGTGGAAATTATCTCCTACTTATCAATTGATGAGCTTAAGGGGCTTTCTAATGAATGGTTCATAAGGCACAACACTTTTTGAAAGTTTTGCAAATGGGGTTTCAAGCTTTGGGTTTAACCATGGAGGAAACTTTGTAGTTAAGCACGCTCAGGTTGGAGTAGTACTGGGATGGGTGACCTCCCGGGAAGTCTCGGTGCTTCACCCCTATGAGCATCACCTAGATCCAATGAGTGCTAAGTGTTCCATATATCCTCATGAGAGATGGATTCATGTTGAATCACTACTCATGAAACATGGGTCAATGAGTTTGACTCAAAATCAAACAGTAAATCTTGATAGCAATATCACAATTTAATTTGCTGTGGAAATTATCTCCTACTTGTCAATTGATGAGCTTAAGGGGATTTCTAATTAATGGCTCATAAGGCATTACACTTGGTGAAGGTTTTGCAAACGAGATTGCAATCTTTCAGTTTAACCATGGAGGAAACTTCATAGTTAAGCGCGCTTAGGTTGGAGTAGTACTGGGATGCGTGACCTCTTGGGAAGTCCTGGTGGTTCACCCCTATGAGCATCACCTAGATTCAATGAGTGCTAAGTGTTCCATTTATTCTCAAGAAAGATGAATTCATGTTGAATCACTACTCATGAAACATGGGTTGATGAGTTTGACTCAAAATCACACAGTTAAATCCTGATAGCAATATCATAATTTGATTTGTTGTGGAAATTATCTCCTACTTATCAATTGATGAGCTTAAGGGGCTTTCTAATGAATGGTTCATAAGGCGCAACACTTGGTGAAGGTTTTGCAAATGGGGTTTCAAGCTTTGGGTTTAACCATGGAGGAAACACCGTAGTTAAGTGTGCTCAGGCTGGAGTAGTATTGGCATGGATGACCTCCCGAGAAGTCTCAATGCTTCACCCCTGTAAGCATCACCTAGATCGAATCAGTGCTAAGTGTTCCATTTATTCTGATGAGAGATGGATTCATGTTGAATCACTACTCATGAAATATTGGTCAATGAGTTTGACTCAAAATCACATAGTTAAATCCTGATAGCAATATCACAACCTTCATATAAGCCACCATTCTCCTTTGACGATATTCAAGAATGAAAAACAATCCATGTATATCGTTATCCCAAAAAAGGAAGAGTCTTGATTGCAAATAACTCTCACTATAGAGTGTAAATGTATAAAATATGGTAAATTCCCTTAATATTTATGTGTGTTTACTTCATCAAATTTTTAATTGGCTATACTTACACTTTTCAATATCATCTACCCCTAATGTATACATTTGTTGTGCTATAGTTATGGTGAACATATGCCACTTGTGGCGATGCGATGTAGTTTACTAAACTATGCATATTTGCATGTATCCAATGTTGACTCTATTGTACCTAATATGTATTACATTGCAAGCATCTATTATGTTTATGTTGAATGAAAAAAATTATTAAATATGTGTTTTGTGGAGAAACTATTGGTAGCATGCTTTCTCTACACAACTTGGATTACATATACGTTAATTATTACCTAATGAAACTTGGCGATCTTTAACGAAAAATCAAAACATCCTTTAACCTTTCACAAAACTAAGCAAAAACTTTTTACAGAACCTAGTTGATGAAACTAAAAGGAATGTCAAAGTGAAAGGTGCAAATTTTATGCAATGTCTATGCAGGGACCACCATTCATCTGAATTGTTAATTAATAGAAATAAAGGAAATGAATTGTATTATGATTTATTTTGATTTTGAAATTATTAAGAAAATCTCATGAACATGCAAAGTTTGACCAAGCAATCAAACAAATTCTACGATAACAACTAAAGGTTTCGTTATTGTGACAATAGACGAACTCCCTCATCCAAATTAGAAGCCATTCTAAATAGGACTCTTTAGACTTAAAATTAATTATAAAGTAACCCATGGAATCAATAGATAATTTGCAAACATTGTGATTTTTACATTGAATTCTTATATTCTTCTTCTGCATTTCTTATATGAATTTAACTATATTGGATTTAATAATTAACTATGTCAAATTAACAATGTTTAATTTGGTTATAACCTTTTTCTTTTGCTCCCACTCAACGCTATGGTTTGAACTCCCGCTCTCGCTCGACGCTGTTGCTATTCCCGGTGCTCTGTGCTTAGACCATGGCCCCTCTTAGCAATTCGTTGGAGGATCCTCTATCTTCTTGGTTGGCTTTCGGTGTCTGTTCTGCTAGGGGCAAATATTTTGTAGATGTGGCAGATTTTGAGGCTGCAGTCCATGGTTTGGGGATTCTAGCTGTAGAACGTTGGATCTTGTCCTTGACGGTGAATCCTATCGCGATTAGTTGTCCGATTCGTTTGGTTTTGGATGATGATATCGCAGATGAAATTTCTCACATGGCTAAGGACTTCTCTCAGAGGGCCGCTATCTTTAGATTTTGTGGATTTTGGCCTTCACTACAAGCTCTTCATGCTTGGATTTTTAAGCATTGAGACCCTCTGATTTTAGAATATATCCAAAATTTCCCTATGGATAGGGGTTTTTTCATCATAAAATTCGATGCTGCTGATGACATGAGGGCTATTTTATGCAGTTGCTTCAGCTGGGAGGATCGTTACCCTTTGTTGGCCAAACCTTGGCACGAAGGTTTCGATCCTACAACAAAATCTTTCTCTCATATGCCTCTTTGGGTTAGACTCCCTAATCTTCCCCTTCACCTATGGTTGGATTCAGTTCTTGAAGCTGTGGGAGGTGCCATTGGTGACTTCCAAATGGTGGACTCCAAATCATCTGATATCCTGCATTCTACTTATACTCACATCCTTGTGGTGGTGGATACGTTGCAAGGACTACCTCAGAAGATCAAACTTGAGGTCCTTAACGGTTCCTAGATTCAGACTCTTGACTATGAAGAAATTCCTTTCTGCTGTAGGGTCTACTCCGAGACTGGTCATGTTGCTGTGTGCTGCCCTGTCGAAGTTAGGATGATGCTCTTAAGGATGCCCCACAATTTGTGGATGCTGAGGGTGACAGTTTCCCTGCATCGGTTGGTCCAAATCTTGATTCATTAAAGGATATGGCGGTAGCGGTTTCCCCTTTCTCTGTAGTTTGGGATTGGTTGGTCAAAGGTTCAGATGTGATCTTACCTGTTTCTCTGGTTGGGTCAGATGGTGAGGCTTTGGTTTGGGAGAAGGAGGCTTCTCAGGCGGAGGAAGGTTGGACAAAGGTTAAAGGCCAAAAAAAAAAAAAAATTCCCAACAATCCTCTGACTGTCTTCTTAGATCTCACTCTTTTGGGAGTAGGAGGTCTTAACTGTTTTGAGTTGTAATTGGTGGTAGAAACTTACTGTGTTATTTGTAGGGCCACGTCACCCTTTGTTGGTTGGTGACCTATTTCTTCTTTTGTGTGTGGTTTCTTTTGTTTGGGCTCCATTGAAAATCTTTTGTGTAAAAGGTTTCAGGCACCCTTCAAAACCTATTTTCCTTAATAAAAAAAATGTTTAATTTGGTTTTCATTGTTTATATTCCTTTCATGTCGTATTAAATATTTGGCAAAAATATAAGTGGACAACCATCTTATATAAACGTTCACCTTTTTCCACTATCAGCGTACCCCTTGCTCCTTCCGGTGCAAGTGCTAGTTATATATTCTTTAATTCAATGTTGTACTTTCACTTTTCTAAACTCTAACAGAGCACTCATCCACTTTGTTTTTAAAACTTACCTAGTCACAAGTAATTATAAATGCTGGGACTTTCACTTTTCTAAAATACAACTATGACATATGCCAATGAATTCTAAAGATTGAAATCTCAGTACCATCAATTGCATTAAAGAAATTCAAGTTATAGATGACCCAAATCATAATAAAGTTTAATTTTTTTACATTTATTTACCCAAAGATGCTTGCTACGTATTTCATATTATACTAGCACTTGCACCTTCTTGGGTAAGCCAATAGGTTATAATTGTGAAAATATTCAGAAAAAATATGATATTGTGGAAGGGTGGTTTGTAACATTTCAATATTAGCTTGAACCTTGCTCAAATAAACCATAGTTGTTTGCATGTCATTGGATTAAAATAACTACATATTAAATGCATTATTATTTTATATAAATAAATCACCATACAAATTCTCTTAGAATATATTTTCCTTTTAAGTTTTCATTAAAGCGCTTAAGATTATATAAATAAATTGTACGCAAATTAATATCACATACTATGACTGCGAATCTTACTAGAACAAAACATGCAAGCACAGATTGTGACTATAACCTCGGGTAAAGGGCAACAAGATCAACCATTTGTTGGTGACCATAAAAGTGATGAGAAGGGTTGACCTTCAAAGATTTTGGTGAGTTATGATAGTGTTGTGCATAACGTTATGGTGACTGCCATTAGTCATTTTCTCATGATGGTTTTCTATTGAGTTATACCAAGCTACAACAACTATCACGGTTCATACATTTTCCAATTAAAAATAAATCTAAATCATAAAAAATATTGTTATTTAAATAATGTTATTGTTATTGTTATTTAAATATTGTTATTGTTATAAAATATTTATTGACAAGTATTATTCTTATAACTAAGCTTTTTAGGTTACACCATGAAATATATTAATGCATCAACATATATTTTGGTGCTTCCTTCGAGATCTTAAAAGAAAGACTATAAAAGAATCTTTCTATTATTTTCATTTTAATGAAAATGACAAGTAATTAAAAACAAGTGTCATGGCGTGTACTTGCCGTTATAATTAGAATTTTAAGTATTTTGTAAAAAAAAAGTTATTATAATTAAAATTTAGAATTAGTATTTAACTTTTTTTAATAAATTTTTATTATTAAAAACTTATAGTATCATACTTTATTAAATAATTTTTATTATTAAAAACTTATAGTATCATACTTTATTAAATAATAACATACAATATTACACACATTAAAATTATTTACAAAAGTGTATTATGACTATTAACCGGAGTAGTAATTGAGGATGCACTCATAATGGATTCGTTGTTAGTGTCTTGTTTTTCATAGTAAAATAAAATAAAATTGTATTGAAGTATAAAATTAGGAGGTATGTAATAAAACAATACTAGTTTATATAAGAAATGAGTTGCTTAATAAGATAATTTATATTACTTAAAGTGAGAAAATTAAATTATTAATGAATGTTCAATTTTTTTTTTGGGGGCGGGGGCGGGGTTTATTAATTTTAACTAGTTTAGGAATGTTTATATCAAATTTCAAAGAAGGAACTTTTTTCAATTATTAAATTAATCAAAAAATTCAATAAAACTTTTAAAACTAGAGAATTTGTTTGATTATAATTCAATAGATTTTTAATTCATGTATTTCTCTAATTCTAAATTTTAAAGTAAAGTAGAGAAATATATTTTCCTCATTAATTTATTTTTAATTTTTTACTAAATGAGTTTAAAATTATTTTTATGCTAATTTAAATAATTTAAGAAGATTAAAATAATTGTGATAAGACATTTAACATTATATTAATATTGAAAAACATGGAAAAGACGATGTCTCCCACTAGCCCACTCACGATGTTCAAACTATTGATGTTTCGACCCACCATTCTCCTGTTGCTGATGCTGCGAATGCTCACCGTCCTCTTGCTGCTACTCGTGAGAGGGTCTTTGCGTATGCTGCTTCTCTTGGTGGGTCCTCTGGGCTATCTCAAAGGGCCCTCTCTAGGTCTTAGTTGCTGCAGGGAGGTTTGCGATCTCTTATGCAGATGTGGTTGCTTTTAAGGCAGGCCTTGGTGGTCCTGCTTTGGCTGGGAGAGGGGGGATCCATCCATCAGTTGTGCCTGTCTCTGTAAGCCATCCCATTGGGATTAATCTAGATTCAAAAACTATTGATGAGATTTCCAAGTATGTGGAGGATTACTCTTTTGTTGTTGCTATTTTTTTTCATTTTAGGGGTTCTCGCCCTCTCTTTCGGATTTAAATGCTAGAATTTCCAAACATTGGGAACCAATCATAACTGCTACAGTTCATATTTACCTTGTGGCAAGGGGCTTTTTTATTGTGAAATATGCAAATGTTGCGGATAGGAAAACCATTATGTGTAGTTGTTTCTCTTGGGAGGAGAGGTTCCCCCTTATGGCCAAACCTTGGTATCAGGGATTTGATCCGGCTACTGAGTCCTTTAATAAGATACCTTTATGGGTAAGATTGCCTAATCTTCCCCTTCACTTTTGGCTGGATTCAGTCTTGGAGGCTGTGGGAAAGGCCATTGGGGGTTTCCAGATGGTTGATTCAGAGTCTTCTGATGTGTTTAAGATGATGTATGCTTGCATTCTTGTGGAGGTTGATGTTTCCAAGGGTCTCCCTAAATAGATTACTTCGGCTTCTCCAAATAGTTCTTGGACCCAAAATCTTGATTGTGAGGGTATTCCTTTCAGGTGCAGGAAATGTCATGAGACAGACCATCTTGCTACGCAATGTTCCTCTAATAAGGTTAGATCAAAAAAATCACCTTCTTGGTGGTTGAGGGTTTCAGACCATCACTATACAGTTTAGAAAGTTTCCAAGGAAGGGGATGGGGTGGATAGTTCATCTCAGAATGATCTTTCTTTGGTAGATGATACTATTGTTGTCTTCGATGATACTAGATGTTTTCTTTAAGGTGACTTTGATCCATAAGGTTAAAGTTGTCCCTTCTTTTGCTGCTAACTCTATCTAGATTGCTTGGGCTGATTCAACTTTCTTTTCTCCTATTCCTGTAGGTATTGAGGCCCATGTTTCTTCTGCGAGGGTTTTGGGGGTTAGGAGTGGTTCTACCCCTTTCCCCCCTATGTATATTATTGTGGTCTACCTTGGTTCTTTAGGTTTATCTCTGGATTGGCAGATAATCTTTTAGCTCTCTTGTTGGGAACTTTGGTGTGCCCCACTAGTTTGTCGGGCGGTGTTCCACAATTGTATTAAGATCCTTCATTGTTATATCTTTCTTGTCTCTTTGTACAAGGTTTTAGATCCTTTCAAAACCTATTTTTATTATTAAGACCCTTCATTGTTATATCTGTTTTTATTATTAAGACCCTTCATTGTTATATCTTTCTTGTCTCTTTATACAAGGTTTCGGGTCCTTTCAAAACATCTTATTAATATTTAAGTTTATATAAAATAAAATTATACATTTAATAAACTATGTATTTGTTGTAAAGGAAAAACATTAACATTTATGATTTCTTTTTTGCAAAAATTGTGTTAAAATACATATGAATCTTTGGCTGATTTTTTGCTTCCCAAAAAAATCCCTATAAAACAATTTGGTTTAAACCAATGAAAATGAAAATAAATAATTATTTTATTATGAAAAATTTAATAATATAAATTTGAAATTTATAAATACTATGAATATTTAGAAAGTGAAAAAAAGAGTATTTTTATTGGTTAAAATTAATTAAATATTTTGTATTTTAGTTTGGATTTTTTAGGTGGTTCTTCTCTGTTTAGACTAATTTGTAAATTTTAAATATGATTTTTAAAAATAAATATTTTTATATGATTTATTTAATGTAATTACGTCGAGAGGCGTTGTATACAATGGCAGCACAGGAATATGCCAAGATTCCTTGTCAATAAAAAAGAAAAGGCAGGAGTTACAAACTTCTAAATTAAATATTAAATTATTAAATCACAAAATAATAAAGACACCCGAAATAATAGCTGGCCGAAATAATAGGATGCCAAATGGAGGCCGAAATAATAGGCCCAAAAAAATAGGGCCCAAAAAAGTAGGACCTGAAAAAATAGGCCCAAAAAATATGCCCTTAAAAAATAGGGCCCGAAAAAATAGGGGCAAACCAATTTCAATATATATATTTTTTGTTAAATATAATATTGCATGCAGATTCATGCTTTTTCTTTGTGCAGAGTGGGGGAATTTGAAATAAATTCGTGGAATGTGAAGAGATGTCTGTTGGGGGAGATGTGGAGTCTCTCACAAGCTATAAAACAAAGGCTCCTCATTTCATTTTCATTTTATGTTTTTGCAGGAAGGAAGAGGTGGAGATTATTGGAGGATTAGATTGGACTTTTTGAACAGGAATAGATTGAAGTTTTGGAGTAATTTTTTTGTTGGTGAGATTTCTATTTTCTATTTAGATTTAGATGTAGACATAAATTCATATTCAAAATTACTTATAATATTCTACTTTGATTTAGATTTCAATTTCAATTAGTTCCATTTAGATTTCTAGAATTATATTCAAAATTGTTTACACTTACATTTAATAGTTTAATCTTGCATGTTTGATTTAGATTTAGATTTGCATTCAAAATCTTTTGAGTTATATATTTTATAATACTTTTCATTTGCATATTTTAAAAGTGCATGTTTCAAATTAGTTTTAGATTTGCATGTTTCATTAGTTTTAGATTTACATATTTCAAAATAGTTTTAGTTTGCATGTTTTAGATTTGAATGTTTCATAATAGTTTTACATTTGCATGTTTCAAAGTATTTATATTTTCATGTTTCAAAGTATAATTTTATCATTTATGTGGATGGCAATGTCACCATATCAATACAATTTATATTTTATTAAAGTTAATGATTTATTTAAAGTACATGAATCATATATTTAGTATATATTTTATCATTATTAGATTGTAAAATATAGAAATTTTTTCCAAATAATAGCTGGCCAAAATCATATGAAGCCAAATGGATGCTGAAATAATAGGGCCTGACAAAAGGGGCCAAAAATAGGACCCGAAAAAATAAGGCCAAAAAATAGGACTAAAATAATTTCATTAAATTTTTAAATATATAATATTTTATTTTTGTTAAATTTATTTTTGCATGCACATTCATGCTTATTTTTCGTGGGGAGTGGGGGAATTTGAAACAAATTTGTGGAATGTCAAAAGACATCTATTGTGGGATATGGGGAGTCTCTCATGGGTTATAAAACAAATGCTCCACATTTCATTTTCATTATGTGTTTTTATAGGGAGGAAGAGGTGGAGATTATTGGAGTGGATTAGAGTTTTTGAAGAGGAGTAGATTAAAGTTTTGGAGTAATTTTTTGCATGTGAAATTTCTATTTTTAATTTAGTTTTGCATTTAGATTTAGATTTAGTTATGTATTTAGATTTAATTTCAAAATTAGTTATAGTTTAGCCTTGCATGGTTGATTTAGATTTAAAATTCAAATTGAATCAAAATCTATTTCTTTTAGATATTTGTTAATACATTTCATTTGCACATTTTTAAAGTGCATGTTTCAATTTAGAATAATATTTGCATGTTTCATATTAGTTTTAGATTTTCATATTTCAAAATGATTTTGGTTTTTATGTTTTAGATTTGTATGTTTCATAATAGTTTTATATTTGCATGTTTCAAAATATTTATGTTTTTCATGTTTCATAATTAAATTTTATCATTAATGTGGATGGCAAGGTCACCTTATCAATAAAATTTGTATTTTATTAAATTTAATGATTAATTTAAAATAAACAAATCATATACTAAGTTTATATTTTATCATTATTTAATTAGATTAATTATGTGTTTTATTTAAATATTTTTCACAGTATATATAATTTTTTATTAATATTTATGTTTGTAATGTTTGAAAAGTGGAAGACAATGCCACCATATTTCAAGCGTTACAATCAAACTATTTCATTTGAAATAGTTTTGATTTTTATTTATGTTATTTTAAAAATTATTCATTTGAAAGAATTTGTGTTAATTCTGAATACTTTTTTATTCTGATAATTTTTATATGTTGGTGTTTGTTTATAAGTTTGCAGGTTACTATTTGAGTTATGGATGCCTCGAACAAAGAATCAAACATTATTTGATACTAGCCTAACTTCTTCAATAAACTCAAATGATTTCTTTGAGATTGAGTTTGACAAATGCCTACAAATAATTAAAGAGATGTGCACAACTATAATTAAAGTTATGGAGAATGCAATATTTCCAATTGACTATGTTGGGGAAATAGAAGTAATGCATATGAAAGATGCATAAAAATTCATATGTGACACATCTACAAAAGTGGATGGGTTTCCCTCAATGATGAAAGAAGTCTTTCATGATCATTGTTCAAACAAAAGAATCCTAATCATTGAAGAATGTGACATGTATTTATGCCATTACAAAGATTTTTATTTTTTGTATATGGCTCATTCTTGTCTCCAATTTTAGAATTTTACTTCTAATTAGTTGTATTGGCAGTTTTGTTTCCACATTGTTCTATGTAACTTTCACGAAGAAGAGAACAAGAAAAAATAAATTTATTATTGTATAAAATATTTCTTTAATGGATGTGGCTACTAAATATGTTAATTAAGAAAGAAAATCATAAGTCTAAATAGATGTCTTTAATGATAAGCATATTTATTGATTACTATTCTTAATCATTGCAATAAAAATTGCATTAGCATTATTAAAAATTCAACAATATATAATGTTCTCATATTATCATGCAAAAATAATTTCCATAAAATTGATTCTTATATATTATTTCACACTTCTTACATAATCTAAATAGTTATGTTGGGACTTATAATTTCCTTTTCATGAATTTAAAGGTTTGCACTATTTGAGTCATTTGTATAATATATTGATGCAGGAGCATCCAGAGGTATAAGGGCAATCCTGTGTCACCCAAAAAAATTATACTTAGACTTAGTTTCTGTTTCATGTGTTTCATTTTTGGATACCCATTTGGGTCAAATAAAGGTTCCAACTCTCACAGTTCCACTATCAGTGGTCGTGTAAATCCTGAAAAAATAGGAGTATGTAATTGAGCCATCATTTTGGTGAACTAGGAGGTGTAAATTGGCTAGATGAATGTAATTGTAATTTAGAGCATTCCAGAAAAAGAATCAGGTCAAAAGGCCCCACGGTTTGAAAGTTATTGCAATTTTTTGGGTTTTGGAGACCTCCTAAGAATGCTTCAAAGTTAGGTTAGGGGCATTAAATGACCTTGAAAAGGGCCAAAAAATGGGGGATGAGCAAAGCTCCTCCATAGGGCTATAGAACGCTTCAAGAGCTTTCCAGAAATGTAAACGGTTCATCAATCGGAGCTACGGTTCAAAAGTTATGCCTCCCGAAAGTTCGATTACCATTTCTGGATTCTTCTAGATTTGTGCCGACTTCTAATGCAGCTTCTGGAACCTTCTATTTGGTCGGTGGATGCCTACTAGCACTTTCTAGAATGTACTCCTAGTCCTTAACCCTCTGGGGTCTATTTAAGGAGATTTCAGGCATTGTAAAGACAGTTCGGAGTGGAGTTTGAGAGGAGGTACTGAAAGGAGAAATTATCTCCACATTTATGCTATTGTAAGCCCTTAGGGCATGTTTTGAAGTTTATTTTCTCTGTACTGAATGTACTACCTTATTTTTCAGTTAATACAATTTCCCTTTTCTGTTGTGTCCATTTTGTTCTTGGGTTGTGTCCTCATCAAGTGGTATCAGAGTTGGTTTTCCTGAGTGTGTAGACAGAGCGCCGACTGTGAGGCAGTTTGCACTAGGATTGTGTGGTTGTGGGTTTGAGTTAAGAAGATGCCTCCATGAAGAGAGCGTGGCGGAAGGGCCAAAGCTATTAATCCTGAGGAGGTTAGAGCCCTCCAAAGGTAGTTACAAGCATTGTAGGAGGAGCTCCGTAGAGGAGCAACTGTGGCCGTAGGTGATGAAAGTGAAGATGACAACGAAGAAGATGAAGTTGGACCAGAAGGGGAATTTGATGAGGAAGTTTTGAATCATGCAGAGGAAAGGCTTTTTAGGGCCATTACTAAGTTTGGGAAAAGACCTACAATTGAAGTGGGTGTATTTTCAGGAAATTTGAAACCAGATGAGTTGATCGATTGGATCAATGAACTGGAAGAATACTTTGAGTATGAGGATATCAGGGACCCAGATAGGGTTAAGTTTGCAAAGGCCAAATTGAAAGGCCATGCCAAAATCTGGTGGCAAGAGGTTCAATTGGAAAGAAAAAGAAGAGGAAAGGAGAAGATCACAAGATGGGATCGCATGGTGAACAAATTGAAGAAGCAGTTCATTCCTATGGACTACGAGCTTGATTTGTTTAAGAAGATGCATGGGTTAAAGAAAGTAGGAAGATCAGTCCAAGAATATACAGAGGAATTTTATCGACTCTTGATTAGAGCGGGGCATGTAGAAAAAAATAAGGAGAAGGTTGCTCGTTATATCAGTGGGTTGCGACCTAGCATCCAGGAGGAATTAAGTTTAGTAAGAATGACCAGCGTTGAAGAGGCATACCAGTTTGCCCTATGAGTTGAAGAGAAGCTGAATAAAAGGTTTGAAGGAAGACAAAGAGGGCGCGATCAAGGAGGAAGGGGAAGTGGTAGGTCATCTGGAGGCTGTAATGAAACCCAAAAGAAAAATGAAGATGTGGGTACTAGCAGGAACCAGAGGAATGAGGGTTTCAACCACTCCCATGATCAAGATTTTGGAAATCAAAGAGGAAGAGGTAGAGGACGTGGACAAGGAAGAGGAGGCTTCCATGGTACCTATTTCCATTGCAATGAAGAAGGTCATCGTGCCTTTGAATGCCCTCAACGACAAGGAAGGACAAATAGGAGAGCTGAGGGCCAAGCTAGGGTTGCTTATGTGGATGAAGATGCACAATCATCACATTCAGAGGATGCAGAAAGAGGAGAGACCTTGGTAAATGAAAGAGTCCTACTAAGTGGTGAGATTGAACCAGGACAACGGAGGAGTTTGTTTCGTACCAGATGCAAGTGTGAGGATAAATGTTGTGACGTGATCATTGATGGTGGTAGCACTGATAACTTGGTATCAGAAGAGATGGTCTCTAAGCTAAAGCTCAAGAGGGAGAAACATCCCCAACCCTATTGGATTGCTTGAGTAAAAGATGATCATAAGGTCCTGGTAAGTGAACAATGTTTAGTGAAATTCAAAATTGGGAGTTACCATGATGAAGTTCTCTGTGATGTTATTTCGATGGATGTTTGCCATCTATTGTTGGGTAGACCATGGCAGTTTGATAGACATGCAGTACATGATGGACATGAAAACACATACTCTCTGACAAAGGATGGAGTTCACCACAAATTGAAGCCCATGAAAAAGGAAGGTGAAAAGGTATGTAGCAGTGCTAGGATTTGTCTTGTTGATGGAAGGAAGTTTTTAGATGGCATGAAACATCAACATATGTGCTATGCTTTGATTCCTTGGAAAGATAAAGAAGGTAGTAGTGAAATACCATTTGAAGTTTTAGATTTACTAGGGGAATTTGGAGATATTATCTCTGATAATGTTCTAGATGGATTGCCACCAGTAAGGCAAATCAGTCATCAGATAGATCTGATTCCAGGAGCTAGTTTTCCTAACAAGGCTGCTCATAGGATGACTCCTACTGAAACAGAGGAGCTAAATAGACAGGTTCAGGAGTTGTTGAGGAAGGGCTTGATTCGAGAGAGCCTAGGTCCATGTGTAGTACCTACAGTACTCGCACCAAAGAAGGATGGAGAGTGGAGGATGTGTACAGATTCTCGAGCCATAAATAGGATCACCATCAAGTACTGATTTCCTTTGCCAAGGATGGATGATCTTATGGACTGCTTGAGTGGAGCTCAGTACTTCACAAAGATAGATCTGAAGAGTGGTTATCACCAGATACGGATTCGAGAAGGAGATGAGTGGAAAACAACCTTCAAGACCAAGGAGGGTCTTTATGAGTGGCTAGTCATGCCCTTTGGATTGACGAACGCCCCAAGCACCTTCATGCGGCTCATGAATGAGGTACTTAAGAAGTTCTTGGGAAAATTTGTTATTGTTTATTTGGATGATATTTTAATTTTCAGCAAGATTTTGTAAGAACATTTACTGCATATTCGTAGTGTCCTTGAAAGGCTAAGGGAAGAGAAACTGTTAATTAATCTGAAGAAGTGTATCTTTGCAAAAAGGGAGTTAGTCTATTTGGGGTTTGTTATATCACCTGAAGGTCTCAAAATGGATCCAGAGAAGGTAAAAGCCATCTTGGAATGGCCTACTTCGAGGTTTGCTACTAAGGTAAGATCATTTCATGGTCTGGTTAGTTTTTACAGGAAGTTTATTAAGAATTTCAGTGGCATATGTACACCCCTAACTGATACAATAAGAGGGGATAGAAAAGAGTTCAAATGGACTGCAATAGCTGCAAGAAGTTTTGAATTGGTGAAGAAGAAGGTAACAAAACAACCTGTCTTGGCACTTCTAGATTTTAGAAAGGTTTTCTAGGTAGATTGTGATTTCAGTGGTAGCGCTATTGGGGCTGTATTAAGCCAAGAAGGTAAGCCTATTACATATTTTAGTGAAAAATTGAATGATGCAAAGAAGAAGTATTCTGTTTATGATCAAGAGTTCTATGCAATAGTTCTGTCATGCCCAAACTACGAGGACAAAAACACACACAATTTTTTTTTAAAATAATTAAAATGCACTAAGATGATAAGGTTATGCTCACAGTTTGGGTAAAGGTTTTCTACATAGTTAGATTAATACTGTCGTTAAAAAGTTGATATCGATCATTATTTACGTCCTTACATTAACTTACAATAATATGATACCATTATTTAAATGACAATGTCAAAGTGTTCGAGTTTAGATTAATTGAAAGTAACTAATCAAAATCATCTATAAAAAAAAAAAAAAACTAACTTATATTTAAAATTATCTTAAACTAATCACAAGTAATAACAACAAATATTAAATAAATAAAAACAAACTAAACTATACTTAATTTAACTTCACTCTAATTTCCATTTTATTTAAATCTATAATGCTTATTAAAATTAAGCATTTCTAAAGATATTGACAATATAATTGACACTTAAGATGAATACCTTTGAATAATTCGACTATCTAAAAAAATTTAAAACTTAACACCATAAAACATACTAACACTAATTATACTTAATAAAACTAAATACATTTATAAATTTAAGAATTATTCTAAGTTAACGATGACATTAATAATATAACGAAAATTGGATAAATCAAAATCTAAACTAGATTACAACAATAATACCTTACTAACTTAAACTAATCTACTAAACATCTATATTAAATTTTAAAACAATAACTTTTAAACAAATAACAAGTAAACAAACATAATTAATAACAACTTTTTTTTTAAAACTAAACAAAACAAAGCTTTAAAATAATTAATCAACTAACCTAAAGATGCAACTAATATACAAAACTTAACTTAAACTAAACTAATCTAACTAACCTCTACTAACCCCTTAACATTCTTACTTAATTAAAACATTAAATAAAACACAAACTAAAATAAATAAAAACATACTAACCTACACCTAACAAGCTAACTCTAACCTACTAAACCCCTGCCCCTATAAACCCATCTATCCCTACCTTGGGTGAGCGCTTCCCAAGGTCAAGCGCCACCCAAGCGCTGACCAAAGGGCAGCGCTCTACCCCAAAACAAAGCCAGTGCTGCCTTAAGAAAAAGGCGCCCAGCGTAAGCAAGGAAAAATAATTAAGACCCAAGGCAAGTAATTAAACTTTTTCAAAAGAAAACTGCCACCATAGAGGATGTGACCGGATGATGTCATCGCAATGATGACTAAAGACTTTGCAAGAAAAAAGAATTTTTTTTTTTTAACAAAACTTATTGCATGGACTCTTTTAAAAATATTAATTTCAAAACTGACGTCCATGGGGAAAAGCATAAACATTAAACTCTTAAAGTTTTATGGGTGAGAGGATAAACTTAGGATATTTGAAAATGTGACAAGTCTATTAGAAATTACACTTTATTTTATAAATTGATTTATTTATATTTATAATTTTCAAACAAAGAATAAAAAGATTCTTTATAAGATTCTCTGTTGTAGTGAGGGGAAATAAATTGTTTTCTCATACAAAAACCAGAGAGTATTTACTCTCTTGAACGCATTTTTTTTTGAAAATTTGTCTAAGTATAGAATTACAAGCAATGCATGAATATTTTTTTTTTGTCTATATTTTGAATAGATTTAATAACCAAAGGGGGAAAAATTATTCTTTGTTTGTAAAAGTAAATCTAATAGGACCACTTGCAAATTAATAATCCAATAGATTTAATTATCCATTTGAGCCATAATGCAAGAATTGATTTAATTTTCAATAATCACGAAACTAAATTTTTTCATTCATAATAGAATTTTCTTTTTCCACATATATGAAAACTTGAAATTTTGCCAAAATACACAACATCATCATTTTCCATCCTATTTCTGATATGCATCCATCTAATTTAAAATTTCGATTGAATCACATGAAGAACGATTATACTCAAACACCAATTTTATTGGCCAACCTGATTCAAGGCTCAGCCGGGAAAGAATCAAGAAGAAAACTCGGCTTCGTTGCCATTTACAGTAAGGTTTAAAAATACAATTTACAATAGGATCTCAATCCCAAATTTCAACAATTAAATCAAAATTTTCCTCATGATCAAAATCAAGGAATTTGTAATGTTTTCTGAATCTCATTTCAAGAACCATGAAGGAAACCAATATCTGATCGGGTGACAACCAAGTAGAACCAAAAGAAAATCAAACATGCATAATCATACATGGTTTACACAATAGGATTCACAATGAATCAAGACTAGGGAAAGGTGGATTCTTCCAACCAGGAGAAGTCAAGCACAACACCAAATCAGATGCCCAATTGGGGCTATTAACCAAGAACTTCCGTTCTGTCATTTAAACATGCCATACTCATACCAGGTTTGTGCTGACGGGTAGGGGCCCATAACACCCTACCCTTTCTCCCTCTTCTCATCCTGAGAAGAGACTCTACACTAGTTGGAGTCCAACCAAACAAACCTTTCCCAAAATTGGTCACTTCTGCCCTCTCCAAGGGTGAGTAATACCAAAACACCCATGCAAGGAAAACTCAAAATTGCAAACATAAACAAGAAAGGAAAACAACCAAAATGACATGGTTTTCAAATCTTCCCAACATACCCACAACCATACAACAGTGAAACAACAACAAGGTGACATGAACATGAAACAAAACATAAAAACTGAATAAGGGAGATGAGAATTCCCTACCTTCACAAAGAGGTAATGGCAATGAACAAGTTTGAGTAGAGTATCCCTTTCCTTCCTTCAACCTTCAAGAATTCCTCTCCAAATGTAGAGATTGGGTAACAACCAACTAGTCCATGGAAGGCCTCTAAATAAGCCTCCAACTCAACCACCCAAAAGGAGCAATAACTATCTCCACCTACTAACAAATCTAGAAACTCCTAACTCAACCTACACCATGGTTAAACCCTAAGTGGAGATGAGGTGAGGTAACTCAAGATAACCATGGTCAATTTTCGCACAAAGGCAAAAAGAGACTTTTTGAGTGACCTCAAAAGTCAATAAAAGGGGCTTAGGGGTTGGAAAAGAACCCTAACCCATACCCATACCCTTTGGGTATAATAATTTCATGATTTAAGCCTTAGGAAAGAGGTTTAGAGCCAATAAAATCTAGGAATAAAATAGGACCAACTAACTATTCTAACACTGCGGATTAAGCACTAATTCGGATTAGGGATGACTAACCTCAATTAAGAACCTAATAATAATCTGACACTAACTTAAACCAACTTGGTCCAAAGGTTAAACAATTAACCCTAAACAACACATCGAAGCACATAAACATTTTACGAGTGTCAAGCGACACTGAAAGAATATAATTACGAACATTAACAATCATTGAACAAAGAAGATGCATACATACATCTCACAATACAAATACGTGAATTACGAACAACAAGGTTTTCAAATTTAGCACATAGAGATCAGTTCTGTTCCTCCGTAGGGTTTCTCGGCTAAATATCTGCACACTCATTGCACACATCAGTAGTCTCGTAAAATCACATGTACATAAATGTATACGTATTCAGAAATTCACATAAATTAAAACATACATCAATAAGGGTTTCTTTATCCTACTTAATTCTTAATCATTTAAAATCTCTTAAATCAAAGTCTCAATCCTACATTTACTGATTTCATCGACATACATATACATGAAACATTAAATGACAATCATCAAATATATCTGAAAATAACATCACACAACATGAAATAATAAAATATGTTCTAAGCATCAGATAATGTCTCGACATCTCGAGTCGTGAATATCAAAAAAAATAGTAATGCATTGCTATGCTACGATGGGTTGGGGCGAGGCCTCACATCCTCCCCCACTAGGCATGAACTTCCTCCTAGAGTTCATAAAAAAGGTACGAGTACTGAGATTGCATCTGCACTGCATCCTCCCATGAAGCCGTGATCTCATCGTAAAAATTCCATTGGACCCTAACCTGGTCCAGCTCTCGGCCTCGAAGTGCTAGGGTCCGTCGAGCAATAATGCGGATAGGCTCCAGTGCTAGCTGTCCGTCTGACTCCACCTGTAAAGCATCCCAATCTATAATATGAGACTCATCATAAATGTATCCTCTAAGTATTGAAATATGGAACACATCGTGGATGCGTGACAGGCTAGGTGGCAAAGCTAAACAGTATGCAACAGGTCCTATCCTCTCAAGGATCTCGAATGGCCCAACAAATCGGGGTGCCAACTTAGAGCCCTTTCCAAATTGAATCGGACTCTTGTGTGGTCGTACCCTCAAGAACACTCTATCACCAACCTGATACTCTCGATCTGTCCTCTTCGCATTTGCATACTTCTTTTGCCTATCCTGTGCCTCTCTTAGGCGCTGTCTAATCAGGGTCACCTGCTGTTCCATCTCCTTTACTAACTGGGGACCAATAGATACTTGATCCTCGATCCTATCCCAACTCAAGGGTGTCCTGCACGGTCTCCCATACAAAGCCTCATAAGGCGGCATACCTATGGAAGAATGATGCCCATTGTTATAGGCAAACTCTACAAGATGTAGGTATTCCTCCCATTTGACCTGCTGATCCATCACGTACATATGTAGCATGTCCTCCAAAACCTGATTCACTCGCTCGATCTGGCCATCGATTTGAGGATGGTACGCTGTACTAAAATTGAGCCTAGTGCCCAAAGCTAACTGCAACTCTCTCCAAAATGAAGAAGTGAACAAAGAGTCTCTGTCAGATATGATCTTATGGGGAACACCATGAAGTCTAACAATGTCCCGCAAGAATACCTAAGCTATGTCTCGTGCTGTGAATGTAGTACGCACAGGTGAAAAATGGGCAACCTTGGTCAATGTGTCAACTATCACCAAAATGGCATCATGGTGACGAGATGACATAGGAAGACCAACAATAAAATCCATAGATATAGTGTCCCATTTCTACACTGCAATCTCATGCGGCTGGAGAAGCCCGCCAGGATGACGGTGCTCCGCCTTCACCCTCTAGCACTCGAGGCATCTCGCAACTATGCTAGCAATCTGCACTCTCATGCCTGGCCAATGATACAACTGCCTCAAATCTGCATGTAACTTCTTAACACCGGGGTGCGCTGCATAAGGTGCTCTGTGAGCCTCAAGTACAGTGAGCTCGCGCAAACCCCCAATGGAAGGTACATACATACGTCCCCTATGACGCAAAAGTCCATCGGACTCCAAGGAATACTCTGCGAACTTCCCTTCCAAGGGTCTCTGAGAATGTACTAATTGACTAACTTCTGCATAAAGCTCATCAGCTGGTAAGTGCTGCAAGATCCGCTCTCTCAAGTCAGTGCAAGTAGTCATAGATGAAAGCTCATGGTGCCTTCTACTTAAGGCATCTGCAACCACATTCTCCTTTCCCTTGATGTAATGTACATCAAAATCATACTCACACAGAAACTCCATCCACCTTCTTTGCCTAGCATTAAGGTTCGGCTGAGAAAATATGTACTGCAAGCTCTGGTGATCGGAATGAAGCTCGAATCTATGACCCAGAAGGAAATGTCGCCATCTCACCAAGGAATGAACCACTGCCGCTAGTTCTAGGTCATGAGTAGGATAATTGAGTTCACGAGTCTTCAAATTCCTAGACTCAAAGGAAATAGGTCGTCCTTCTTGCATAAGGACTGCTCCTAAACCATCTAAAGATGCATCGGTGCACACCACAAAATCTGCAACAGGATCTGGTACTGCAAGAATCGGAGCCCTCGTCTACTCGTACTTCTTCCCCTTCCTCTGAAGAGAAGTGATGGGGTGTGCCAATCTAGAGAATCCTGGTAATAACCTGCTAGCCCCATAAAGCTCCTCACTTCAGTAACACTGGTGGGTGCTGGCCAATCCATGATAGCCCTAATATTTGATGGGTCTACTGAGACACCATCACCCGATATGACATGACCCAAATAATGTATCTCGGGTCTGAAGAATGCACACTTCGACAAGCTTCCAGACAACTGATTCTCTCTCAGCCTCTGCAATACCTGTCTCAGGTGCTCTTCATGCTCTCTCTCATCATGAGAATAAATCAGAATGTCATCAAGAAACACAACCACAAACTTATCCAAAAAGGTACGAAATACTCCATTCATGAGGCTCATGAATACAGCTAGAGCATTTGTAAGGCCAAAGGGTACCACAGTGAACTCGTAGTGGCCATACTTAGTACAAAAAGCTGTCTTGGGGATATCACTATCCACAATCCTCAACTGATGGTAACTCGACTTTAGGTCAATCTTTGAAAATACTCGGGCACCCTGCAACTGATCAAAGAGATCATCGATTCTGGGAAGAGGATATCGGTTCTTGATGGTTACTTTATTCAATTGCCGATAATCAATACACAACCTAAGTGATCCATCCTTTTTCTTGACGAAGATCACCGGTGCACCCCAAGGTGACACACTAGGTCGAATATGCCCCTTCTCCAAGAGTTCCTCCAATTGAGCCTTTAGCTCACTAAGCTCATGAGTAGTCATCCTGTATGGTGCTCTCGAAATTGGCTCGGCTCCTGGCACTAGGTCTATATGAAAATCCATTGCTCGAGGTGGAGGCATACCAGGAAGCTCTAAAGGAAACACATCTGCAAACTCCTGAAGGATTGGAAAATCATCAAGGGATGGTTCCCTTTCTGAATATTCCTCTCTGTCACTAATAGTGATAGCAAACAACTGACAACCCTTTCGCATACACCATCTAAGCTGCATAGCGAAAATCATATGAAGGGACACTGGCCTCTTCACTCCGAAGATCTCCCTAGAGATACCATCATCATCCATACATTCCACTCTCTTCTGTCGACAATCCATCTTGGCACTGTGGGAATAAAGCCAATCCATGCCAAGAACAACATCATAAGAACCTAGAGGGGTAATGCGTAGATTAGTCCTAGTGGACATGTCTCCAATCTGCATCTGACAACTCTGCACCATGGAACTAACTGACACTCTGGCTCCTGAGGATAACTCTACCTCCCAACTAACATCCTATCTAACTGCCACTAGCCTGCAATGCTCCACCACAAATGGAGATATAAAAGAGTTAGTAGCCCCAGAATCAAATAAAACTGCAACCATATGGCCCTGTATAATACCTGAAGCCTCGATAACTGTGGCCTGATGCTCAGCCTGGCAGTTGTCAACCGCTGCAAAAACTCTATGGGATCTATCCATGTCACTAACTGTCGGCTTTGAAAAAGCCCTGCTTTGACCACTAGATGCCTGTCCCTGCGGACACTCCCTAGCTACATGACCCATGCCACCACAAGTGTAGCATGGTCTGCGAGTATAAGATCATGCAGCCTGTGACCCAGACTGCTGTGGGCCTCCTGACCTACTAGATCCGTTGAATCCTCCCCTAGAAGACTGCTGAGTCTTCACTGACTGTGACTGTGGGGCCTATACTTTCTGATCCTGCCTAGGACCCTGTGACTACCACTGCTTGGATAACCCTGAGAAGGTTTCTGCTGCTGCTACTGGGGTTTTGGCTGCTAAGATTGCTGGCCCCTAGAGGACCCTGCTGTATAGTTTTGATTCCCTTTCCAAGGGGGTTTCTGCTGGGAGGAGTTTTGATTCTGAGACAGATCCCGTGACTCCTGCCTACCTCGAGTATCCTCAGCAACTAGTGCTTTCTCCACTGACTATAACATTTTACATTACAATATCCCAAAAAAATATTTTTAAAAATTTAAATTAAACTCCTTATATTAAATTTTTAAAAATAGGACTCAAACCCTAACCCTAACCCTATCCCCACTATAACCCTAACCATAACCATAATGATAACTCTAACCCTAACCTTAACCATGAGCATTACTCTAACCCCAACCTTAACCATAAACTCTAACCTTAACCATGAGCATTACTCTATCCCTAACTCTAACCCTAATTCTAACTCTACCATGATTGGACTCTAACCCTAACCCTAATTATAAGCATAACTCTAACCCTAACCTTAAACATGAGCATAACTCTAACCCTAGATCTGACTCTACCATAATCAGACTCTAACCCTAACCCTAACCTTAATTTTAATGCTGACTCAAACTATAACCCTAACTCTAACCTTAACCTTGACTCAAACCTTAACCCTAACCCTAACCTTAGCCTTACTATAACCCTAACACTAACCCTAATCATAACCATAACCATAACTCTAATGCTAACCTTAACCATGACCATAACTCTAACCCTAACCTTAACCATAAACATAACTCTAATCTGAACCTTAACCATAACTCTAACAATAACCATAACCATAACTCTATCCCTAACCTTAACCATAGCTCAAACCCTAACCCTAACTCCAACCCTAACCCTAATGCTAACCCTAACCCTAATTCTATCCCTAAGGTTAACATTAACTATAATGGTAACTTTGTCCCTAACCATATATCTACGTATGACTATAACATTTTAAATTACAATATCCCAAAAATAAAATATATATTTTAAATCTAAATTAAACTCCTTATATTAAATTTTTTTAAAAAAATTGAAGCATAATTTTATAGTAACTTCATACAACTCTAATTAAAAATTAATTAACAATTTTATAGTAACCTTATCAAAATAAAAAATAATAAGTAAATATTTTTCCTATTGCACCGCGACTGCCACTAGCTTATATATACCTCTATATATATTATGCAGAGAGTAATCGTTCTTGAGGCGCCTATTTTTATTTTCATAAATCCCAACTTCGATTAAAATAACTTTGGGATTAAATAAAAATAGGTGCCTCGAGAACGATTACTCTCGGCGTAATATATATAGAGGTATGTATAAGCTAGTACTATTCTTTATCAATTTATCTCCAAAATAAATAAATATATAATAAGAAGAAAAAAACTAAATCGAAAAAACTAAAATCTTCAAATCGGTCAAGTGTAAATTTGTAGAGGACGTATCGAAACTGCAACTGGACTATGTTTGTCCCATTGGTCTCTATCACATTCCAGTGGCACGTTGTAACCATTGATCGACTTTTCTCTCACAAATGGAATTTACAATTCAATATTCAAACAATTAATCATAATTTTAATACTTATCAAAAGAGTATTGTGTTCCTTATAACTTCCCTTGATTTTTTTTTTAGCATTATGAATATCACATTTTAGTTACAAGTACTATTTAATAATCCAATTTACTTCAATAAACCCTTTAATATTTGTATTGCATAACAATATACTAAGACAAATTGGAATTGCAAATCCACAGTGAGAATACCACATGGTATGGCAGAACATGAACTAGTATAAAATGCCATCAGCACCATTACAACAAGCAACACTGATTTAACCATTTTCGATGGAAAAACAATCAAAATGAAGAATAATGAAAAAATATACTAATTTCAATATTAGATCCAATTTATATAGATTTTTTTCATGTAGTTCAATATAAAATAAAAATTAATTTAATCTTCTAGTTCACATATTTTTATATTCTATTTTAATGCTTAGATTTTAAAATATTGTGCATGTGGTTTTATGTTTAAGTGAAATTTTTGGAAAATCAAGATAAACACCATCATAAACACAACATTTGATGTAGAAACAATTTATTCAAATAAATATAAACTTCATATGATAATAATATGAAAATTAACATTGAAATAAGTGTTGATATTAACAAAGTATTGATCTTAATTTTATTTTATAGACTTCAAAATATTATGCATATTATTATAAGCTTGAGGGGAACTACTAATTATTATGCAAATGTTGTTGTTGTGTTTATCATTGTACTTAGTAGTTTTACTTAAACTTACAATAACATGTGTAATATTTTAAATTTTATAAAAATAAGATAATCAACACAATTAAGATCAATATTTTGTTAATATCAAAACTCATTTCTAGGTTAATTTTCATATTGTTATTACATCAAATTCATAGTATGTAAATAATTATTTTTACATAAAATGTTATGTTTATGGTAGTGTTTACTATGGTCTCTCAAGAATTTCATCCAAACATACAATAACATGCATAATATTTCAAGATCTATAAAATATAAAATGAAGCTTAGAAAATATATGAATAAAAAATTATTAATTTTATTTTTTAAACTTAATTTATTTTATATTTTTAAAATATTATATATGTTATTTTACATTTTAAGTTAACTAAAAAATTATAGCAAACAACAGTATAAACATAAACTCATTTTGTCATGAGATTAAAGTATTTTCCTTTCTAATCTAATAAGAAATAACAATGCATATTCAAACAATTCACCTAATTTCACCTTTGAATTCAATGAAATAACTGAAAATTTAAATTACACAATTAATAAAATATTAATTTATTTTATACATTTAATCATATTTTATTTATTTTAAATATTATGCATGTTATTTTAAGTTCAAGTGAAACTATTAATCATCATGAGAAATTATATGAAATACTACCATAGAGGCATATAAATAAATTATACAATTGCACATTATTAAATGTTACAATTTGAAATATAAGTTTTAATATTAATAAATATTAATTTTATATAATTATATAGATTATAAAGATATTCAATATTTCTTATAATATAAAAATTGAATTACGCATTAAACATAAAACATTTTATCGATCCACAAATAGTGAGCTTATGAAATGCCCATTGCAACAACACATGATTTCTTGTATAAATTTTCTAAAGAAAAGTATGAATTAGTTATATCCCAAATTTCTAATAAGTTATGAATTGCATGTTTCTTTCCATAGGATTCGTAAGAGATGGACAGTAATGGTATAATTGTTTCTACATTATATATAGAAAAATGTCAATTATTTTTAGTTCCTGCCAATCACTACTAGAATTTTCTTGCCATAATTCTAGCTTTCAAATCTTTGTGCAAGATAAGATGCATATATTTTAGTCATATTTTGATCTCAAAATATTTAAGGTGCATGTAATTGTTCACTTTGAAGGAGAAATTGACTGTTTATGAACAATGTCTTCTCTCTCCATATGATATGAACAATGTCTTCTCTCTCCATATGATAAATGAAATTCTTTGGTAGTAAGTATCAGTATTTGGCATTTCTATAATTCTCTCCTTTTCTACTAACGTTTCTTCCTCATTGACAGTAGAAATGGAATATTTCTATATGTGTGAACCTTTTCAAAAAGTTCTAACCAAATAAACTATTTATGGTACCAACTCTACTTGGCATGGTAGAATATGGAGTTCCAAAAATAAATCAATGAGATTGCACTAAGTCAATTATTAATGACACAAACTCTATTTGGTAGAATACGGAATTTCAAAAATAAATCGATGGTATTGCAAGCTTTGTGCAACAAACCTAGAACCATACACCAATTAGCTTTGTTGGATACAAGATTTTTAACAATTGCCAACATGTTCTTCTTCAACTATGCTGCCCTCAACTCTTGTTTTATAAAAATATTAATATTTAAAAATTAATATAAATTAATACATTTGATCTTTTATAGTTAAAAAAGAATTAATTTTTTTTTATTGTTTATTAAATTTTTAATTAAATTTTATGTTATGTTATTTAAATATTTATTTATGTAGTTGCCTTAGTTCAAATTAATAAATTTATTCTATAAGAAATAATACGATTTGTACTAATGTAGGACATTGGTGCCTAAGAGATATTGCCAAATTCTCATTATTGAAATAAAATTGGGGCAAAAACACACAGCGTTTTTTTTTCTAAAAAAGGTAATAACAACTATGCTAGCACACATAATGACTGAAAATGTATTACATCATTGAGTACATTGCAAATGGGTGATAACATGATACAATTAGTTTCGAGTTATGGGGTTTAGGTACACAGTTGAGTATTTAGATTATAACACATGAGGATGTAGAGTCAACATTCCATCCTACTGCAAGGGTTCGAAACCCTAGGTTCTAGTGCTACAAGAACACCTAGGTCGGGTTGAATGAATCAATTGATTAACTGTAGTTTCATGTTTCAAAGTAACATAATGGTCGGAGATCTTCTGTTGTGAACATAGGTTATGTTAGATTGATTTAATACCTTAGTACTCAATTCATCTTGCAAACTAAACCCATGGGTGTACTAATATGCATTTGTAGGTAATCCTACCAATGCTTAAATCACTTCATCCCAACTCTAACCTAACCAATTAGAACTAAATCGATACATTAATTATTCATTCTTAAATCAATCACCACAAACATTTTACCTTTCAACATAATCCTACACCACTATCAAGTTGTCTACAAAAGACCCTTACAAAAACCCCTTCAACCTATAACCTTAGCAATTCAAGTTTATTACACCCATAATTAGATACATAAAAACATAACAAGACATTACTAAAATGCTTCCAAAATAATTAAATTGATTTAATCCCACATAATATTCTAACATGTAAAATAGAACTAAGCCAACCCATACTTCCTAGGAGAACTTCTAGCCCTTAGCCCTATTCATTTTTTTCAATACCTCACCTAAGGACTATTACTCAATAAAACTTTTGCACATTTAATTAAACCTATAAATTCTAATAACAACATTAAAATAATACTACTTTCCAATATTCATTAAATCATTAAATTACTTCAACTTAGAGAAAATGACAAACTAATATAAATCTATCTCTTAAGTACTACTTATAAAAAGAACCCATATTTCCAAATACACATTCTACTTTATCTACTACTAATTAACTATGCTTAACGACCAATCATATCCTAACTACAAACACCAAATCACTATCATAGTACTTCATTAATCAAACTAAACTAAATTTAAAAATAAACTAAACTTAATTTAAAAATAAACTAAACTAAAATAATAACTAAATACCTATCTATAAATACCTAACCACCCTAGACCACTTGGCCACTACCCAAACCTCAACCTCAATCCTTGGGAACACATCACCAAGTTTGGGTGAATGGAACAAGGGGGACATAACTTTAAACAAGGTGAACAAAAGGGTATTATTTAATTTGCACACAACTTGGGAGGGGAGGGTGACATTAGCACTTGGGGATGTGTTGGATGCTTGGGGAGTGTGCTGGGTGCATAAACCAAGGGAGTAGGTGGGCAGCCCAATGGGAGGAATTCACTTAAATGCATGAAAGGTGAGTATATTGCAAGTTGGTTTTCCCTCCCCTTTTTACAATAAAAGGTCTATGTCTTCATGTGCCCACTTAGGGGAGTTTAAGGGAAAAGGGGCAAGGTGGGGGTAGGGCCCATGGGGTGTCCCATCCTTCCTTCGCTTCTTTTTAAAATATAATTTGGGTGTTGACATTATGTCTCCCCCTTTATTTTAACACTTGGATTAACAAGGGGTAATATGATGGGTTTAATATTTTGATGAGACTCTTAATAAGGGGAATATTGAAAGAATTTTCTCTATCACAATATTGAGAAAAATTTTTCCCATACATTTTCAGAGAGCCAAAAAGGCTATATGAGAGTTGCATTTTTATTTGCTTCTCCTTAGAAATGTGCTTCATTTTAGGAGTTTAGTGGTAGTATCATGGAATATTGTTTTTTTTGCATTTCATTTATTAGATTCTTTATTTGAGTATTGTTAATAGATAGTTTTCATTTATAATAGTTTTCATTTATAATACGATATGGTTAATAACCCATTGAACTATCATGATTTCCTTAGGTAGAGTTCAAGGTAAAATATTGGGTTTACTGTATTATGTATGATCATTGTATTAAAACTTATGATCCTAGGGATGATTTATTACAACTAAAATTTAAATAATTCATACATCAAGATCTTCTCACATGAACATTTTGATCACATTGTTGATAAATCAAAATTTCAAAGAAGGAAATAGAGACTATTCAACTTGAAATTTTGCACGCAAAACATTTTGAAAGTAAGATATAATTTGCAATAAAATGATACTTGATCACATAACTTGCTTATTTTCATACCATAACTACATTTCTATTTTCAATATTGGAGTTTACAACATTTGATCCATTCTATTTCAATTTCGTCTTCCACATGAATGCACAATACAATAGATGATTATACAATGGAGAAGTCTCCAACACACTAACATCAAGAACACCTTCAATGCTCCAATTCCAAGATGAATCCATCATAAGAACCTATACAAGCAATCTGCAAAAAAACATAGAACAATCATGGAGAGCTCACCTCCCATCCTAGGCCTTGAAAGGCCACCCACTGAGGTGGGAGAAATTGTAACCGACTACGCGACATTCATAATCCAAACATTAGGATATAACTCAACATACAATTCTCATCCAAGGTATGCACAACAAGATTTGTCTTGAACCTATGACAACGGGGAAGGTGGATCTTTCATGTAGGAGAGGCCAAATGCCAAAAAGATATAGAAACATGCCTCTTCCAAGGCTAGAACCTCACATGTATTCTCTTTGAACAAAATCAACAAGAATTGGTATGCAAGGGCCCATACACCTTGCATTTCATCCCTCTTCTCATCATGAGAAGAGACTCTGCACTAACATGAAGTCTAACAAACCCCTTCCCCTTACATGGCCACTTTTTCCCTATCCGGGGTGAGTAATGCCAACATTCCCTTCATAGCTTTCCCAACAAAACAAGGGAAAAAACATGAAAAGAAAAGCAAGTAAAAACCCACAATACCCATCCCTCACATGATAACGACACAAAACACAACTCCAAACATGCAAGAGATCTACACACACACTTAAGCAATGAACAAAATGAACATACCCATGGCAATGGAGAAACCTACCTTCACAAAGGTTATGGCAAGACTGAGTTTTGAGATGAGCTTAATCCTTTTGTCCTTCCAATTCCAAAGCTTGAATTCTCTAAAAATAGAGAGTGAGTGAACACCCTCCAACTCTTCAAAGGGACTCTAAATAGCTTCTAAACTCACCCACCAAAAAGTAACAATAACTCCAACTTGACTCTAAGCCTCCTTTGGTCTCCCCACTTGCCCCCACAATAAAGGAAACCTCTTAGCAAGAGTGTAAACTTGGATAACCTCATGAAGATGATCCATTTTCGCAGCAAAGGGAAATTGAGATATTTTAGGGGTCATAAAATGTTTATAGGAAGTTATAGAAGGGTGGAAAAGGTTCCTAACCCATACCTTTACCACTTGGGCACTTGGATTACATTAAATTTGGCTTCTAAGACCAATTCATGACCTATACAAGTGTCTTGAAATATTTGATCTTCAAAATCCTAAGGATGTAACCTTTCCACTAAACCCTAATCAAGGGGAATTAATTTAGTTACTAACTAAATTAGTCTTAGATTAACAGGTTACATTGCCAGCCCTAATTGACATGTCAATACACATATGTATATAACGAGTGTCAAGTGACACCATAAGATATACTTTTACATAACATTCAACACATCACAAAATACAAAATGACACACATACATTCAGATTACAATACAAATTAAACACTTGGCAATGAGGTTCAAATCACTTTATTGGATTCAACCTTGGTCTTATAGTTTGCACATAGGGCTAGTTATTATTTCTTCGATTAATTCTATGGTTAAATTTCCTACACACTCAATGCGAATATCAATAGTTCAATAAAATCACATTAAATTTACATAATCAAATTGATCAAAACATTATAACTTTTATTTAAATAAACTTTTCCCATTTATGCACATAGATTAACATCACTAATCTCATAATTGAATCATCATAACATATTTATCAGTTCGAATTAAAATTCTAAAATAATCATCACAATGCATGCATCTACCTAAAACATCATAGACATCATCAACACAGCATATAGAACTATCTGAATGCATATAAACTAATCACCAAGGTACCATAAATAAACATCATCATCATCATAAGGGGAAACACCTCATAACATCGTTAGTAAAAATCAATGTTTAAACAATCAAACAATGTAGTAAGTCTCAAATCATGAGGTATGAAAACATAAACGTATCAATTAATCTCAATTTCCATTAGGACACCTAAACTATAAAACCCTAATTCATATCCATCATCATAATCATATAAGTCCATAACTTTCTATCACCTAGTTATGTAGTTGTATCCTAGAAAACTCACATAATGTTTATGATTTCAAATATAATTCTCAGCAACCAAATAACTCACCCCAATACAGATGTATAACCTCTTGTACACGACACCCTTACAACCTTAGCACATCGCCATGTACTTATAGTATTTAAAATTAAGCTACTTAAGGCACTTCTAGGGAGTTGATAATATTTCTTTTAAATTTCCAATGATTCATAAGAGGGTAAACATTAAGTTATATTATTGCCACAATCATCAAATCATAATACATAAGATAGCCATAATTATCATAATATCCCCTACATGGTTTTTAGCAAGAACAACATCATTTCCCCTACCATTGTTTTATTATGTTCATACAACTATTCAATTCCCTTATAAAGGATTTAATAAAAAAATTCATATTTAAAAAGTACATATGAGGAGGGGTCTCACAAATAAGTTGCGCACTTATGTACATGCAAAGGTGTGTATTATTTTGTGCAATGATTAATAACATGGTTAAAAATTTATCATTAAAATTTGTACTATTGAAATATACTAACAAACATTTTTGCTAGATATTAAACATATTGTAGGTCAAATATAGATATTGTCTATGAAGAAACATATATGACACATGTACAAAATATTATATAAATTTTATGAAGAATATTGAGTTTTTTTCGTAGGTAACATTTTTTGATTTGTGTTAATATTAAAAAGAGAAAATACAAATATTGCCATATGCAAAGTTTGGCCAAAGTCCTTACAAACGTATATCTACCCAACCTCAAGGCCATACCTATACATTTGAACAAAAAATGGGCATAAATACCTTGCCAAAAACACTAACAACCCAAACCCACAAAACCACCAAAAAGTAAACATTAAGGTGCCCAATGAACTGACATCGTCTACCTCCAGTAGCCACATGTGGCTAATATTTGAACCAACAAGCTGCCTCCTCCCGTGTGAAGGTTGGAGTGGATCGATCATTTGACACAAACCTTGGCCTTGGCTTGCCATGCGGAATGGCATCTTGGTGACGCTTGTTGCTGCTTGCTCCTGCCTTTTTTGTCAAGGAAACATCCACCCACATGCCTTTCACTGTGGATTCTGCCCCTTCCTTTTGATTCTTCCTCACAATCTGGTGTCTCAGGGGATATTCTGGAGCTAATACACTCTTGGGCAGTGTTTCCTTCTTGAATCCATGCCTATCCTCAACGATACCCAACTCTTCACATGTGGGAAATCCACTATCTTCCTCCATCCTTTTTCTAATTGTGGGACGTGCACCCCTTTTGGACTTGCCAAAGACCAAACCACCAAGGGTCGTATAGAAGTCTCCCCTCCTCTAATCAATCTCCGTGGTTCTTCTCCCTCTCCAAGCCCACACCCAACACATAGCATTCCACAGTCTCTTCCAACCCTTGCAACCATTGTAGATCAACACAAGCTTCCACAACCCTACAAACTTCCTCCTTGGATTTACCCACCACTAGTGCGAGTGCCACAAAAAGTGAAGCCACGTCAGATTAAAGTCTCACTTCCAATAAGAGCCCAGGTACTCCATTCTGTACATCTACTGTATGCCCTCCAAAAATTATGGATCATCGAACATGAAAATGTTCTTCAAGCACCATATTGAAATCTTTCCTTCATAAGTTTGCGTTTGGTTCTCTCATCCCAGTGCGAAATTTGCCTCCATTTCCATCTCCCTTGTTTAAAACTCTGTGGAGTACCCTATCTTTCCTCCTTAAATTCACTTGCTTTGAATAATCTAGAGGCAAGCTCACACTGGGGTACCAATAAATTATTTCATACTCTAACACGCACTGGAGATTGTGATCTCATGAATGCCATCAGGGGAATGGAATCATGATGATAGTTTTACTCCCTAAATGATCAACAAGAATGTTTTTTTGGCCTCTTCATTGTAACTTCCTCTCTTTAATCTAATTCGAGATGTCTAAGGTCTTCATATACTTCATTTTGGATCCCCAAAGATACATTCACGCTCATATTGGCCAGCTTGTCCACCACCCTATTTGCTTCTTTGTAAACATGGGGAACCTTAAAATATTCAAACTCCATTAACAAACATCTAATTTGCTGAATGTATTTTTCGAGTTGCCACGCTTCCATCTTCCCTTTCTTTATTCTATTAGTGATTATCTTTGAGTCCCCTTCAAGATGGACTCTTCAGATACCCACATTTTGCCACATTATTCGTGTCATTGCTAAGTTGTTTGGCCACAAAAGCAAGAGTGTTGCCCTTATGATCTCTCGCTACACAACCACACCCAAAGACCCTTGGATTTCCCCTGGTAGCCCCGTCAAAGTTTATTTTAAACCATCCTTCCTTTGGTGGTATCCAAAATACCTTATCCCTTTTCAGATTAGGATTAGCCCTACCAAGCCCATTAATGAGCCTGAAGAATATTGAGTTTAACTATGAATATAAACATGAATTTCCCTAGATCAAATTTTAACAATTTAACCTGTACAAAGTCATATAATTGATGGAAAAAAATGAACTAAAAGACTGTCCACCTTAAGAATAGTGAATTTTTTTTATAAAAAACTTCAATTTAAGATCTCACTGAGTAGGGAAGCCCATTCAATGGTAGTCCAAAAAAAAAATGATGAAAAATGAATAAAAATAAAATGTATTGATGTATAAACTTCCATAATTCATTCAAGAAGTGAAAATCATAAATTATTTAAATATCTAGTAATGGTCATAGTTGATCGATAACATAAAAATTACAACAAGATACAATATGAGGAAGAAGTGTGTAGATAACACTACTATTTGTAATGTGAAGCCTGACAAAGTACAAAAGATTAATTTCCATTTGCACACTTTATATTGATTTAAAAAAAGAAACATCTGCACATAGAGATTGTGGTCTTCCTATGATATCGATACAAAAAAACATATAGATAACCTACATCAAGAATGAGTCGATCTTTCATATACTACTTGAGTATGTGTTTAGGAAGAGGAAGAGGGAAGATCTTTGCTCCATCTACAAACTATAGTCCTAATAATGCTATCATTGAAACTTATGACACAAGAAGTAATAGGGGAAACCCCCACAAAGGGCCATAAATAGATGGGTAGGACAAGCTCAGGAGTGAACATGCTCATCATAGAACCAAGTAGAAGAAATCAATAGAAAAGGTTGTAAGAAAAGAAAAATGAATTCCCCAGTAGGGTCCAGATGGCTTGACAAGATCACCCTAGGTCAATAGTCCTATCATGATCCTTGGGGAATTATTATAAGAAGTTTAGGATGACTCATTATCTGTAGAATGACAAGCCCAAGCAACCAAGTGATCATCTTTAGCATTTTCCACCAAGCAACAAATATTTACAAGGGGAAAAACAATAAGTAGAAGTCAAGTGACATATAGTAAAAGATTAAAAATAAAAAAATATTGAACACATCAAATAATAGGGGGAATCGATTATTCCATAACACTCTCTAATTTTTTTAAATTTTGTTGGTAAACTTTTTTTTTTACAATTTCTCGTCTTATGATCTACTAGTTTCCACCTTAATGAATCACAATAGATGTAAAAATGAAAACATAAAAAATGCTAACATAGATACAACTAGATTTATGCAGAAACCCAAACTAGGAAAAACCATGGAGAAGCTAATAATCATGAAAGGATCACCAGTTAAGGTGATTTTTTAAGTGGTTCACTTCGATCTCTCATTATGGTTTGGCTTATTACCAATATGGCTAACTACCTTGAGATACAATTATGACTAAATGCTAATAACAAATTTACTAACAAAATTTGAACTAATAGAATTACATTTAACTATACATGATACATTTTCAATTGATAGCTCTCAATACACTAACAAAAAATATCCAATATAGATCCTCTTCTAGTTATACTCTAATCTTCTACACCATAGTATATAAAGACTTCCTACAATACTCTACTTCAACCACTCTTTTGCTTGATATACCCATCCATGATATCACCTTTGTATCTTTGTACATATGATCACATTAATTTCCACACACTCACACTTTTTAGATACAAAAGTTCTTGTTTATTTATATAGGTATCCAAAGATACATATATTAGCCACACCAACATTATGAAAACCCTAATATAAAAATATATTAAAATTATATTTAATGCATTAGCACCAATCTAAATCTAGGACCTACTTGAGCACATTTTCCAATACGCTACAACATGACCCACAAATAGGTCATACTTAAGTTTTGTACAATGCATATTATATTTTCCCAGATAATAGTAATGACATAACCAAGATAAAAAGATGATCCAATTTTTTTTTTGAAAATTATTGCTGACTAAAACTTGATATAATTTGTCTGTAAAATGATATAAGTCGATACAAAAAAGATAGCTAATGAATTGCATCATTGTCTAGATATTAGTAACACCTGGAATAATAGAAACACTTGGAATAACATTGTAATCATAGAAGTCACTAGTAATTGATAGATAACTACTTGCAACACTGATAATGTTTTGACAGGACAACTGGCTTATCCAGGGCCCTCTCCGCAATCTTCCAGCTTTTGATAGATGGGCTAATACTTGCATTTAGAGGTTTGGTAGCAAATTTAGCAACTGCAGATTAGGCTTAGAATGGAGAGACCTATCCTTAATCTCTAAGGAGCTCAAACCTTTGATGCCTATCCTTCACACTATGATCTTGAATGAGGATTAAGGCTAGTTAGTGTGGGAGAATACTTTTTTTGGCTTTTACTCAATAGCCTCGGGGTACCAAGCTTAGTTGAATCATAATTCCAAACCAATATGGGAAAAGGTTTGGTACCTTGGTCTTACTCCTAAAATCAATATTTTATTTTGGCTTCTCCTTGAGAACAGGGTGCTTACTATTGACAATCTCATCAAAAGGGGTCTTACATTCCTAATAGATGTGTCCTTTGTGAAAATTAGGTCGAGTCTGTGGATCATTTGTTTATTCATTGCTCTTTCACGAGAGAGAGGTTTGGTCTTTTTTTAGCCAGGTTTTTGGGTTGGACTGGAGTGCCCCTGATACAATTACTGAATTCCTTAGGCAATGGGACGACTTGTGGAAAGGCTTTGGTTTTCAAGCCATCAACAAATGGGTTCTACCTCACTTTGGTTGGGGAATATGGAAAGAACACAATAATCAAATATTCAAGGAAAATAGCCTCCCCTCCAAGATTGTGTTAGGTAAAATTCTTATTGCTCTTTTGGAGAACTACATTTTTTGCAAAGGTACTAACCCGTTTGCAGGAGAAACAAGGTGCAATAATGCCACACAGAAAAAAAGAGAGGAATGTCAATGGACATTGCCCTCTGTGGGATGGCACAAAGTGAATTTTGATGGGGTTAGTAAAGGAAATTTGGGGCAAGTTGATAGTGGTGGTGTGATTCGTAATTCATACGGTAATGACATTGTGATGGTTACCTTCCCTCTGGGGCACCAAACCAACCACTTTGCTGAAGTGTATGTTGCCCTTCAAACCACTATGTTGGCTAAGGAGATTGGTGTTAAATGTCTTTGGCTTGAGGGGGACTTGAACAACATCATTAAATTCCTAAAAGGCGAGCATCCTTCATCTTGGTCAACCAAGAATTTGGTGGAAGCAACCAAAAAAATCATGCTGACCTTCGATAGGGTCCACATGTCACATGAATATAGAGAGGCTAACTTGGTTGCTGATTGGATGGCCAATGAGGTAGTCAAAAGGGAAACATCATAAAGGTGAATCAATGGTGACGAGATTCCAATGGAAGCAAAATATATGATTGAGATTGAGACAATCTAGGGGAGGACGAGAAATATTAAGAGTAATAATGAAGGGTAATAGTGTCAGAATCACATTAATTTTATTGAGGGCTAAGCATGGGCCGTACATGAGTTATCTTAATTGGGAGGCTTTTTGGCATACTTTATGGGTGATTGATAAGCTTAATTTCTATTACATTCATGAGAAAAAAGGCAAGCTTTGTTTTAGTGAGTTTTATAAGCAATTAGCTATTTGTTATTGGAGGTTGCAGAAAGTTTATACTCTAAGCAACAAGATGGTGGGCGAAAGGCATTGTAGAGAGCTAAAGCAAAAAGGTGGTGAAATGGAAAAGGTAGTCAAAAGTATGGGAGAAACTAAAGGATGGTGGCATTTCCAGTTTCATTGAGAAATTGCATGGCTGGAACCCTAAGATAACTAATCTTATGGTCTCATCTTGGAAAGATGGGAAAGTTAAGATTTGACAGGTTGATTTCCAAGTAAATGAAGGTGTCATAGCAGAGGTCATTGGTTCCTCTTCCGATGGAATCAAGTTCTTCAGGGACAAGAAAGTCTCCCTTAGTGCGATAAAAGATTTTTCTAAAGATGCCAAGGAGATCAAAGAACTGGTGAAGACGTGAGCGTACTATGAACTAGATTCAATTAAAAACTCTTGAGGTTTGTCCTGAGGGTGATTATTTCTTACATTACGTTGGATATAAGGTATGATAGAATCCATACCCATCACTTTGTCATCCTTAACCACTTCAGGTATGGCATGAAAATTTCCATACCCTTCTACCTCTTCTCCTCAGTTAATAAGAATATAATGGGTTACAAGAAGAAGTCGTATGCTAACGCTGCTTTCCATAAGGGACTATTGTTACTAATCTACAAGCACTTCAAGGCTTAAATCTATGGTAGATCCATTGCTCACAAAGTGGAGTCCTTGAATGACACAAAAATCTCGTATCTCCCTTCAGATACCGAGGATAGTGTAGGGCTCCACTTGAATGAGGAGGAGGAGGTGGCCAAGATAATTAAGGATTTGGGCAAGCATAAGAATAAAAAGACTAGGAAAGGATCAATCGGTAAAAGTTCCAAGTCTGAGGTTAATTCAACAGAGGATTACAATGAAGAGGACGAGGGGATGGAATGGATGAGGAGACTATTGTGAAAGAGGAGGGGACTAGCAAGGTTCAAACTCACAATAAGGTGGAAAGTCTAGCCAAGAGGAGAAGTGGAATTGAAAGTGTAGCTGATCAGGATTCTAGCAAGGGTCAGGAGACAACTCCCATTTCCCAGGAAGCTAGGAAGGAGGATTATGACAAGGAGAATACCACTATTTCTTTCAACTCCAAGGGTAGGAAAATGGTCTAGAAGAACTTCGAGTCTTAAACTATGAAGATAGGCATTGTTAGAGAGACTATTCAACCCAAGGTCTTAGAGGGAGATGATGGTAAAATCCATCCAGAGGAATTGATTGATCGGAAAATGGTGGTTCTTAGCGACAATGCTAGGGAAGTGGGGATGAATCTCCTCTATAATGCCCCCAACAACATGTTGGATAGCTTCCGGTCAATCAAGTGTATTTTTCATGAAATTGAAGAGCTAAAAGATATAGTTACGGGGCTGGAAGGGAAGGAAAGTGATGAGGGGGCTGACACAATTAGCATTCTGGAAACTAGGGTCACTAAGATGGATAAGAGATTGGATAGGATGGAGTGTACTCTTCACAGTTCGACTAACTAGAGCCTTAATATTATCAAAGGTTTAAATGATAATATTAAAAAAATGCAAGAGATGATGGAGGTGGGTATTGATGGGAATGTTGACATGGTCAACGAGGAAAACAAGGCCCCTAAAGTGGATGCCAACCCCCTCGATGATAGCCTAAGCTATAAAGCAAGATCGAATAAGAGGAAGAGGGATAGGGAGGACATCCTAGAAGAAAATCAATTGATGATTGAAGTTGCAGGGACCATGGAGAAGCTGGAGCTCAAGATTGTTGAGCTGGTCAAAGAGGTGGTGCCTTGATCTGTTCTCCTAGATTTTCTATTTTTCCCTTACTTTTTGTTGTTTAGTTGGGTTTGCCTGCTCCTTTAGAGGTTGTTTTGTCTTAGGACTAATTTGCAGCTTTCCCTAGCCCGTTGTTTATGGTTGTTCTGCTTTATGTTATAAACTTTAATTCGATTTTATTTTGTTTACTATGGGGTTTCAGGCACTTGTTAAAACCTGTTTTACTTAATCAAAAACATAATTGATTAGTCAAATCATTGTCAAAATGAGTCAAATCCACTCAAAAGTTGGTCAAACTTGGTAAAAGTAACCTAAAACAAGTTTGAATCTTGTTCTCAATCATCAACAACCTAATTGATATCAAATCAAATCAACTCGACACCATTTCCAATCAAAATATAATCTTCTCATTAATCAAATAGGCCCAAAACCAATGTGGTACCTTCCCATATCTCAATTTCTCTCTTGAAGGGCATTATTAATAGATCTTTAAACATTGAATCACATCAGATCAAGACAATTTTTAACTAGGTCAAAAAGTTTTTCAAATCTTCCTCAATGATCAAAATGATAATCAACTTAACCAATGAATCAAAAGAAGACCCCATCACTAGGGGCTTCTCAAAATTCATTATAATCCATAACAAGTTGAGGTTCTTTGATCTTTCTACATGATTGATTTCACTGCTTCATATCAAATTACTCATACAAACACTTAATATGATTCAACTCAGTTGAATCTCTAGAGGCAATACTAGTTTCATTAAACCACATCAATCTAGTATGTCTTCCTAATTAGGTAATTGAATTGATCTAGACCCATATCAAGTTAATTAACCCAATGAATCTCTTAATGATATTCAATTTCATTACACTTCATCAAGATGGTTGTTTTCTCAAACCAACCTTATGGTTTTAGAGTTTTTATGAAATTGGTCAATTTTGTCACTTACATCAAATTGGTTTTTTTTCATCATCATCAGACAAGTGCTCAGTTTCATCACTTCACATCAAGATAAACATTCTAGTTTTTCTCTATTTATCTTCATTTAATTAAGATAAAAGTTGGTATTACTAGTCTTCTCTCAATCAAATTTGAAACTGGTTTTTTCGTATTTTCAATCGATCTTTGTTCCATTTCCATCAAG
Source organism: Cupressus sempervirens (assembly GCA_028749045.1). Taxonomy (NCBI): domain Eukaryota; kingdom Viridiplantae; phylum Streptophyta; class Pinopsida; order Cupressales; family Cupressaceae; genus Cupressus; species Cupressus sempervirens. The sequence goes on from CM053787.1 coordinate 636,191,178, forward strand.
TTTAGAATTAGTTTCTAATTAGGAATATTTTAATCACTTCATATCAAACTATTTGTTACTTCAATATCAAAATCAATGTCTTGATCACAAATTGATTCAAAGAGGGGAAAACGTAATCACCTATAATTGGTCTAGAAAACCAAGATGCCCTCATCTCAAATAATTAACTTTAAAGCTTTATCAAATAGGGCAAAATAATAGACTTGATTATGTGAGCAATTTGATCAATACACTTGCATTATTAAATTGATCATCAATTAATTCCTAATCAAGCATCAAGGTTATTTGATCACTAAATCAGGTTTTTAAATTAAAAGTCTTAGCACAATTTAATTAAATGAATCCATTTTCTAGGATTTCTAATTTAATTTAAATTTAAAAAAAAAAAAAAAAAAAAAACAAAAAATTTGTCTCATCCTCTACCTAGCAAGAAAGCACAAATGCAACTGATCAAAGATTAATCACATGGATCAAGGAAGGGAAAATCTCAACCTTTCACCAAGTTTGAATCCAAACCATACAATTTCATAAAATTTCTATAAAACCAAGCCTCTCCTAAGCTCAAATAATCTGGAATTAGCTAATTTTCATAATAGTGTTATAATGCCAATATCTATTTAGAGTTCATTGCTCATTTTAGAAGCTTAATTTGCATCTTAGTTTCTTTCTTAGATCATTTTCATCTTGATAGAATCATGAAGCTTAACTCTTCGAAGCATTTGTAGCTTAGATTTATCATTTCTACCATAATATGCATGGCTTTATCAAGAACTTGAGTAAAGAATGCAATACATGCACCGTACTCATTTGAATATTCCATATTAAGGTAATCTAGTCACTTATCTAACATGCTTAATTTGAGAAAACCTTTAATAGATGAAACTCACCTTAACTAGGAAGAAATTGATTGATTTATAATGTTTTTTTTCCCCCTTCTATATTGATGAATTTCATGCTACTAACCCATGAATGCAATGATCTATTGAATTATTTTGTGTTATAGGTTTGCTAACCAAATTTTACACACACACCATGTTAACACATGCTTAATTATTGGGGGAATATTAATAATCGCCAATTCAAACTTTAATCACACCCAATCGAATTGATCAAACTGATAATCACTTTAACGTGGTAAACTTTCAATCAATACAATAGGTAAAATGAACTTTAAGTAACATGCAAACAAATGAAAATCATCCACAAAAATTTGACACTAGATATATCTTGTGGAAACCCAATTTGGGTGAAAGTCACGGTATGAGAATGATGCTCACAAATTGTGTACTCTTCTGGAATATACTTTGTTAGGAGCTTGCCTAGTCAAGGGTTACAAAAACACTGTTAAATGCTACTCGGATAAGGGATTTACCTCAAGACTTGTTGTTAATGTTATAAATCTGTTGGATAAATTATATTATATATATGAGATATATAAATACTATATGACTAGTATTACATATAGAATAATTCACTTATGTCAAGAGTATATATATATATATATATATATATATATATATATATATATATATATATATATATATATATATATATATATATATATATATATATATATATATATATAATCTTGTCATATAACCACTATATATATTGAGAGTATATTACTTGTGATATAACATTAAATAATGAAGAGACATGTCCCTTCAAGAGACATGCCTCTTTATATCACATATATATTCATTTATATAGCAACTTGGAAAACACATAAAAGATGTACAAGTTCTATTACAGGTTACAAAACAGATTAATCAATCCTATTTTAACAATGGTATCGGAGTAGTGTTGCGATGAAATTTGATATATAAATAGACAAATTACATCCATCAAGAGATCTATTAAACAAGTCACCGGTGATATTCTCCATGAAAGACGATGCTAACTTAGGATCTAGTGGGTTGTTGGTCTTGGGCAATAGGGTTCTTTCATGCCCCAAGTCAAATATGGAGCCTTTACTCGAACTGTCAAGGTAGGGTTGATAGTGCAGATGCCTCTCACAGTTCATTGACAGTCTCAGATTGGTGGACGAGAGAGCTTTCCCATTCTAGATTTCAATGTGACATCCTCATCCAATCATGTGGTAGAGCTGATTGTTTGAAGAGAAGTATGCAATCATCAGTGATGAGATATATCGTGTCGTTAAAATTAATGAATCTACATAAATAAATTCTTTAAGATAGAGAATGGAAGATGACATAAAGTACCTTAACTGTCAGGTTTGTTAGAATAAAAATTTTAAGTGGGGATTAAAATTTGCATCAAATATATGTTTAATGTCGATGGAGTCAACTTAAATGGTTCTCGATGTGATCACTACAAGCTACTATGCCATTATTTTTCTCCATGCTGATCAATGGCAGTGAACCCGACTCAGATGGATCTCAAAACTCTTTGGGTAAGGGAATTTTAAAATGCTTCGGGTTGCCATATAGATATGTATGCAAGGTGTGAAAAGATTGGAGGTTGGCACCCGAGCTATGCTCCCCATTTTGCTTCTCTTTATCAAAAATATATAGTGTGTTAGGACCATCTTTGCAGTTGGTGACGTCTTCTTTTCTCAAGCTTCAACATTCAGCCAAACACTTTATACGCAACCTCATGCTCCAGCCGTAAGACAGATGAAGAGGATATAGAATAGGTGTACAACATTATTAATGACTTTCAAATTCATGGATGTACACATTTGTGATCCCAAAATGATGCAAGGTCCACAAAATGGATTATAATAGGAAACTGCAAGTGTGAACTCTACAGATAATTGACGATATGAGAAGGCAACATAATGAGAAAGGGATGCATACATGATAAGGTTATGAAAATTTATAAAAGAGAATTTTGTGGACCTATACAAAGTGTTTTGTTATAACTTTGCATTCTTGATCATTGCAAGTGGCATCTGAACACGTGGAAGGGTCTTGATACCATGAAATACAATATATATGTAATTTATGAATAATGGAGCAAAGTCATGGATGAAACTTGAAGTTCATTATAATCATAAGTAGAAGGGATTCAACCTCATGAGAAGAGAAAATATACACTCGAGTTAGAGTTGTGTGATTTTAGAGGATTTCATGATTTAAGACTTTGTTCAAATCCTCACATTATATATATATATATATATATATATATATATATATATATATATGAAAGAAAAATGCGATAATAATTGAGAAGCATATTGGGTGTTTTCTTCTACTATGACCAAGTTGCATACTACTAGTTGTTGATTCCTTTACCTGACACAAGCACTCTATCATGTGAACACCTAAGGAAAATTGTGATAGTTCGAATCCTTGATGGAGTGTTATGTTTGTCATCTAGAATATATGCTTAATATTAACAGACATTTTTCACAGGCAAATTATGGTCTGAAGGATTCCCAGAAAGCTTTAAATAACTCAATATAATTGGTAATCTTACATTGTGTGGAGAAATATTAACCAAATTACCATGCCCATTGTTTGAAAAATGCTTATATGAAGGCATTTTCTAATTGGAGAAAATTGTATCAAGGAAGTTGGGAAGAAGATTGGAACATTAGGCATGCTACCAAATATTGTGTAGACTCTATCTTATGATAGTAGCTCCAAAGAAGATGTCATTCAGGATTCATTAATCATCTGATGATTAGGTTGGATAATGTGAGTCTCTTGAAGCAAATATCTTTGATGATTGAGATTATGAGAGGGAGTTTGACAGTTCATTAGAGGCAACCTTGGATGAAGAGAGGGAGAAGATAGAAAATATGCTTCAATCAAAAGACCTTATGCTATCAGGATACCTCTTGAACTAGGGAAGCATGACATAACTTGATGTTAGGTGGTTAGAAGGATGATAACATATTCAAAGGGAGTCTGATGCTTCATTGGAGAGAACTTTTTTCTAAGAGATCAAAAAATTTGATATTAGAGGTCATAAGGTTAATGTTTCTTCTTGAAGGAGTTCTAAGTGCAATCCCTTGTAATACATTCTTATCTATGAGAGGTAAGTTTGAGGTTAAAATGTTGAAATAGACCATGAAAGGCTTTATCTTGTAAATAAAAAACTAAGTGTTAGATGTCATTAAGTTCACTATCTATAAGTTGTTTGTATAGATATATGATATGTACTTCGTGAATATCTTGTCTTGATATTCTGATAGTCCATTACTACATTGAGTACTGGGTGAATAACATTTAGTTGGTTTTCTAATAGTCCATTACTCAAAGTACTTGGTGAATATCATTTGATTGATGTTCTGATAGGCCAATGCTCATGTTGCCTAATATGATATCAAATAGTAATTGGTGAATATCATGTGTTGATATTCTAAGAGTCCAATACTTATATGATATCATTTACTAGAAATCTTCTGATCAAAGATCTCCTAAATGTATTATTCATGAAATATTACCTATGATGTAATATCTATGTGTTTTATCCTTCTTCATTAAGAGGAAGTGTTAATGTTATAATTTTGTCAGATAGATTTTATTATATATATGAGATATATAAATAATATATGACAACTATTATACATGGAATAATTCACTTATGTTAAGAGTGAGTGAGTGAGTGAGTGAGTGAGAGAGAGAGAGAGAGAGAGAGAGAGAGAGAGAGAGAGAGAGAGTGTCTGTGTATCTTTTTATATAACCATTATATATATTGAGAGTATATTACTTGTGATATAACTTTAAATAATGTAGGTTAAAAGAGACATGCCTCTTTATATCACATATATATTCATTCACATAGTAACTTGGAAAACACATAAAAGATCTACGATTACTATTACAAGTTACAGAACAGATTAATCGATCCTATTTTAAGACCTGCTAAAGTCTTTACTCTTTTAGGATTAACTTAGTTAATGGATTTTGAACATTCTTTGCAATGCCACTCGGTTAGAGGAATTTACAATAGGACCTGTTAACAATTAAAGGATTTTGTTGTTACAATTATTAGATAGTAACATAAAAACAATGATATGTATTTTGCGCTATCTTTGCTAGATCAAATCCAATTATGCACCATAACTCAACGACATACCCAACACTATACTTTGACTTTGATCACACTTGATTCCAACACTTCCTTTATGATCACAACCTTCTCCAACTTCACATTCCACTTGTAATAAAAAATCAACCTCTTCTCTCTTTTACCCTTAAGTAGAAATCTATTCCACCTTCTCAACAAGACTTAAATCAAACAATCCAAATTAATTCAAGACATGAAAAATCACATCTAACCATTCATTCTTTATTTTCCCCTAACCACATCAACTCACATTTGATATATACCTTGGAAATTGTTTCAACTCCATAAGCTATTATGACCAACTAGAAACTTCTTGAAGAATCTTCCTCGAACGTATTACCACGATCAATGTATTCTCATATCCTTCCAAAAATCATGCATATACCTTCTAGCTCTTTGGATATCATCATCAATCCCAATAACAATTTGAAATCCATGACCTGTCCTCAAGTCTTTACAAATTGTTCTTCATTACCAATTTGATCCTTACATATTCACTTTATATACCTCTTTCCTTAGTTCAGCTATTAGTTCTTTTTTTATATGTTCCTATTAGCATCACTTCCTATGATAACTCTTCTAGAATAAGATTCAATAATATGTAACAATAATAATGAAAAATTTGAATAAATAAATAATATTAACAAACTAATAATATATTGATGTAATCATTAGTGATCATTATCCAAATAATAAATAATATTAAATAAGTAAGTGGGACAATCAATTAAAAAATGGGAATATTAGTACTAATTTAAAAAGGTGATTACCAACTATCAAATGACACACTATTAACTAAATCAAATATTATTTAATAAATAAAGGGGATGACATTTCTATTTATTAGAAGTAATGAATAATTATGAAGCAACATGAAGAATAATGAGGCAACCTTTTGGAAGGTCACACGATGGAAAGCCTACCATATTTAACATACAGAGGAGGACATGTAAAAAAATTAACACATTACTTTCCTTCATTCTTGTCTTTTAGACAAAGCACACAACGGAGTTAAAAAATTGTGAAAAGAAATTCTTTAAAGAGTACTAAGAGCCACATGAGTTGGTTTAACAAAAAAAGTTACATGTTAAGAACAAGGAGGTTATGCTATTTTCATTCTCATAATTATTACTTATACACAATGAAAAGATTATATTATTTTATTCCTAAAAAAACTATATTTTCATTTAGATATAAGTGTATGTATATAGATAATTCTTAAAAGAATAATATAGATGATCATTTAATTTCTTTGTGGTACTTCCAATTGGTCTAGAATTTCTTCTTGAAAAATGGTGAACGAGCTACTAAAATGGCTCTATGGGCTTCAATTGGCTGTCCTTGAACATAGAATGTAATGTTTGGTGCAAAACCATTGCCAAAATGCTCACTTAGAGATCCATTACCTACCAAGTTATCAAGAACAAAAGAGTTTTATTGTCCACTAGCCAATGATAGTTGATGTATATGAGAAATATGTTAGCAAGTAATACTAATCTATTCAAAAACAAAAGCATTAACTAGCATATAAACCATAACATAAATGAGAGACTAAAGAGGAAACCCCAATTGGAAATGTCAGCCAAATGAATGGACTCTCCCAATGGGATTTAGCTCCTTGCTTGGTAGATGGGTCTAAAGATTGGGATGTATGCTCAAGGTTCCCAAAAACTAGCTTCAATGGAGATGAAAAATGGCAAATTGGTAGCTTTGTGAGCTCTCAATTTGGCATCATAAGGGTATGGTTGATGGCTTTTGGCTCTCAAAAGGGCATTATAACTTTAGCTCCAAGATTGTAATGAAATGGCTTGGGAGAGGATTCAATTTATAGGCTAAGGGCTTGAGGGATGGAGGGCTAAGATGGAAGGAAAGATGGAAGCTTAAGGAGGGCTAGGATGCACTCAAAAGGGAGCACATGGATTGTGCTTGTTTAGCACCAATCAGAGAGTGACACATGTCACAAGGTGAGTGGATGGAGGAAAGGGGAAGGATGAGTCAACAAAGGAGGCTCAAAGGATAATATCTTCATAAAGACCCTTCATTATGGCTTGTAAGAGTTTGTAAGAGTCTTTATGGCTTTTGTAAGAGCATTCATTGTTGGGTGGTTGGGATATTTTGGAGGGAGTTGAGATTGTTGACTTTCTTTGGCTTAAGAAAGTCTTAAGCTTGTTTAGGGAATGTGACAACATTAGGGGGTAGATTAGGCTTGGGTTTAGGATTAGATTAGGGATGTTAGAGATTTGCAAGTGGATGGCATTCATGAGGGTGGGTGAGTTAGTGGCTAAGCTTGGTTAGTATGGGTGGATGGGGTGGATTAGGCTAAAAAGAGGGTTTAGGAATAAGTTAGGGGCTTTTAGATTTGAGGGTTTTATTTATCAAATAGATTTATTTAATAAATGAGGATTTTGGAATTAGATAAAAGAATAGGATTTAATTGATAAATAATAGGTTATTTGATTTATCAATTAGGACTATAGATGATTAATTAAATTAATCAGCTAGAGGATGGCAAAGAATTAATTAAATAAGAATTTAATTAGTGATGCCTTTAGAGATAACTAAATAGGATTACCAAAGCGATGTAATCAAATTTAGGTGTCTACAGTTGATTTGCCTAATTTCTCATAAATCCGTGACTTCATCAAAGTTATATATATATATATATATTGCAATATTAAAAATATATATATTGCAATATGAATATTAATAATCACCAATTCAAACTTTAACCACACCTAATCAAGCTAATCAAATTGGTAATCACTTTAACTTGTTAAACATTCAATCAACACAATAGGTAAAATGAACTTTAAGTAAAATGCAAACACATGAAAATCATCCATAAAAAAATTGGCATTGGATATATCTTGTGGAAACCCAATTTGGGTGAAAATCATGGTGTGAGAATTACGCTCACAAATTGTGTACTCTTCCAGAGTACACTTTGTTAGGAGCTTGCTTGGTCAAGGGTTACAAAGGCACTGTTAAATGCTACCCAGATAAGGGATTTCCCTCAAGACTTGTTCCTAATGTTATAATTTTGTAGGATAAATCATATTATATATATGAGATATATAAATAATAAATGACAAGTATTATATATGGAATAATTCACTTATGTTGAGAGAGAGAGAGAAAGAGAGAGAGAGAGAGAGAGTGTGTATAATCTTGTCATATAACCATTATATATATTGAGAGTATATTACTTGTAATATAACTTTAAATAATGTAGGTTAAAATAGACATGTCTCTTCAAAAGACATGCCTCTTTATATCACATATATATTCATTCATATAGTAACTTGGAAAACACAAAAAAGATCTACAATTTCTATTACAAGTTACATAACATATTAATCGATCCTATTTAACAATGGTATCAGAGTAGTGTTGCGATAAAATCTGATATACAAATGAACAAATTACCTCCATCAATAGATTTATTCAACAAGTCACCGGTGATATTTTCCATGAAAGACGATGGTAACTTAGGAGCAAGCGGGTTGTTGGTCTTGGACAGTAGGGTTTTTTCACGATCCAAGTCAAATATGGAGCCTTTACTTGGATTGTCAAGGTAGGGTTGATAGTGCAAATGCCTCTCACGGTTCGTTGACAGTCTCAGATTGGTGGACGAGAGAGCTTGCCCATTCTGGATTTCAATGTGATATCCTCATCCAATCACATGGTAGAGCCGATTGTTTGAAGATATATATATAATCATCAATGATGAGATATACCATGTCATTGAAATTAATGAATATACATAAATACTTTAAGATAGAGAATGGAAGATGAGATAGAGTACCTTAACTGTCAGGTTTGGCATAATACAAATTTAAAGTGGGGATTAAAAATTGCATCAAATATATGTTTAATGTTGATGGAGTCAACACAAATGGTTCTTGATGTGATCACTGCAAGCTACTATGCCACTATTTTTCTCCACGTTGATCAATGGCAGTGGACCCGGCTCAGATGGATCTCAAAATTCTTTGGGCAAGGGAATTTCAAAATGCTTCAGGTTGCCATATAGATATGTATGCAAGGTGTGAAAAGATTGGAGGTTGGCACACGAATTATGCTCCCCATTCTTCTTCTCTTTATCAAAAATATATAGTGTGTTAGGACCATCTTTACAATTGGTGATGTCTTCTTTGCTCAAGTTTCAACATTCAACCAAATACTTTATACGCAACCTCATGCTCTAGCCTTAAGACAAATGAAGAGGATATAGAATAGGTGTACAACATTATTATTGACTTCCAAATTCATGGATATACGCATTTGTGATCCCAAAATGATGCAAGGTCCACGACATAGATTATAATAGGAAATTGGAAGTGTGAACTCTACACATAATTGACGATTTGAAAACGCTACTTAATGAGAAAGGGATGCATACATGACAAGGTTATGCAAATTTATAAAAGAGAATTTTGTGGATCTATACAAAGTGTTTTGTTATAGGTTTGCATTCTTGATAATTGCAAGTGGCATTTGAACATGTAGAAGGGTCTTGATACCATGAAATACAATATATTTTTCATTTCTGATTAATGGAGCAAAGTCATGGATGGAACTTGAAGTTCATTATAATCATAGGTAGAAGGGATTCAACCTCATTGAGAAGAGAAAATATACACTTGAGTTAGAGTTGTGTTATTTTAGAGGATTTCATGATTTAAGACTTTGTTCAAATTCTCACATTTTATGGTTATATATATATATATATATATATATATATATATATATATATATATGCGATAATAATTGAGGAGCATATTGGGTGTTTTCTTTTGCTATGACCAAGTTGCATACATCATTCTACTAGTTGTTGATCCCTTTACCTGACACAAGTGCTCTATTATGTGAACATTATAAGGAAATTTTGATAGTTCAAATCCTTGATGGAGTGTTATGTTTGCCATCTAGAATATATGCTTAATCTTAACAAACATTTTCACAGGCATATTATGGTCTCAAGGATTCCCAGAAAGCTTTAAATAACTCGATATAAGTGGGAATCTTACATCGTGTGGGGAATATTAACCAAAGTATCATTCCCATTTTTTGACAAATGCTTATATGAAGGCATTTTTTAATTGGAGAAACTTGTATCAAGGAAGTTGGGAAGAAGATTGGAACATAAGACATGCTACCAAATATTGTGCAGACTCAATCTTTTTATAGTAGCTCCAAAGAAGGTATCATTTAGGATTCATTAATCATCTGATGATTAGGTTGGATAATGTGAGCCACTTGAAGTGAATATCTTTGATGATTGAGATTATGAGATGGAGTCTGACAATTCATTAGAGGAGACCTTGGACAAAGAGAGGGAGTAGATAGAAACTATGCTTCATTTAGAAGACCTTATGCTATCAGGATACCTCTTGAACTAGGGAAGCATACATAACTTGTTTCTAGGTGGTTAGAAGGATGATAACATATTCAAAGGGAGTTTGATGCTTCATTAGAGAGAAATTTTTTCTAAGAGGTCAGAAAAGTTGATATTAGAAGTCATAAGGTTAATGTTTCTTCTTGAAGGAGTTCTAAGTGCAATCCCTTGTAATACATTCTTATCTATGAGAGATAAGTTTGAGGTTAAAATGTTGAAATAGATCATGAAAGGCTTTATCTTGTACATCAACAACTAAGTGTTAGATGTCATTAAGTTGACTCTCTATAAGTTGTTTGTATAGATATATGATATGTACTTGGTGAATATCTTGTCTTGATATTTTGATAGGCCATTATTGCATTGAGTACTTGGTGAATATCATTTAGTTGATGTTCTAATAGGCCATTACATAGAGTACTTGTTGAATATCATTTGATTGATATTTTGATGGGTCAATGCTCATGTTACCTAATATGCTATCAAATAGTAATTGGTGAATATCATGTGTTGATATTATGAGAGGCCAATACTTATATGATATCATATACTAGAAATCTTCTGATCAAAGATTTCTTGAATGTATTATTCATGAAATATTACCTATGGTGTAATATCTATGTGTTTTATCCTTCTTCATTAAGAGGGAGTGTTAATGTTATAATTCTGTCAGATAAATTATATTATATATATGAGATATATAAATAATATATGACAAGTATTATATATGGAATAATTCACTTATGTTAAAGAGAGAGAGAGAGAGAGAGAGAGAGAGAGAGAGAGAGAGAGAGTGTAATGTAGGTTAAAAAGAGACATGCTTCTTTATATCACATATATATTCATTCATATAGTAACTTGAAAAACACATAAAAGGCCTGCAAGTGCTATTACAAGTTACAAAACAGATTAATCGATCCTATTTTAACACTTGCTAAAGTCTTTACTCTTTTAGGAGTAACCTAGTTAAAGGATTTTGAACATTATTCAGAATGCCACTTGGTTAGAGGAATTTACAATAGGACCTATTACCTATTACCAATTAAAGGATTTTGTTGTTACAATTATTAGATAGTAACACAAAGACAATGATATGTAATTTGCACTATCTTCGCTAGATTAGATCCAATTATGCACCATAACTCAACAACATACCCAACACTATACTTTGACTTTGATCACACTTGATTCCAACACTTCTTTATGATCACAACCTTCTCCAACTTCACATTCCACTTGTAATAAAAAATTAATCTCTTCTCTCTTTTACCCTTGAGTAGAAATCTATTCCACCTCCTGAACAAGACTTAAATCAAAAAATCCAAATTAATTCAGGCATCACAATTGCATCTAACCATTCATTCTTTATTTTCTCATAACCACATCAACTCACATTCGATATGTACCTTGGAAATTGTTCCAACTCCATAAGCTATTATGACCAACTAGATACTTCTTGAAGAATCTTCCTCGAACATATTACCACAGTCAATGTATTGTCAGATCCTTCCAAAAATCACACATATACCTTCTAGCTCTTTGGATATCATCATCAATCCCAATAATGATTTGAAATCCATGACCGCTCCTCAAATCTTTACAGATTGTTCTTCATTATCAATTTGATCCTTACATGTTCACTTTATGTACCTCTTTCCTTAGTTCACCTATTTTTTCTTGTTTATATGTTTCTATTAGCATCACTTCCTATGATAACTCTTTCTAAAATAAGATTTCGTAATATGTAACAATAATAATGGAATGTTTGAATAAATAAATAATATTAACAAACTAATAATATATCGATGTAATCATTAGTGATCATTATCCAAATAATAAATAATATTAAATAAGTGGGACAATCAATTAAAAAATGGGAACATCAGTACTAATTTAAAAAGGTGATTACCAATTATCAAAGGGCACACCATTAATTAAATCAAATATTATTTAATAAATAAAAGGGATGGCATTTCTATTCATTGGAAGTAATGAATAATTATGAAGCAACATGAAGAATAATGAGGTAACCTTTTGGAAGCTCACACGACGGAAAACCTACCAAATTTAAGAGATGGAGGACAAGTAGTAAAAAATTAACACATTACTTTCCTTAATACTTTTTCTTTTTAGACAAAGCACACAATGGATTTTTAAAAATGTGAAAAGAAATTCTATAAAGAGTACTAAGAGCCACGTGAGTTGGCATAACAAAAAAAGGTACATGTTAAGAACAAGGAGGTTATGTTATTTTCATTCTCATAATTATTTATACACAATGAAAAGATTAAATTATCTTATTTCTGAAAAAAAACTATATTTTCATTTAGATATAAGTGTACGTATATAGATAATTCTTAAAAGAATAATATAGATGATAATTCAAATGTTGCGAATATATTTTTATGGATAATGTTATGAATACATTTCTATTGATAACTTATAATGTTATGGAGTTCTAAGAGAGTGATACACATGATTTAATATGGTTAATTGTTGAGATCAATAGAATCCCTTTTTGGGAAGAGAGTGTTCTTAATATGGCTAATGACTTAAGATCAAGAGAGTCAATGTTAGGGAAGAAAGTGATCTTAATATGGTTATAAGGTCGGAATGTTCTGTTGAAACTAACATGTGCATGTATCATAAGGGCCCTAGATATCTCTTATAGGAATGACCTTAGAGGGAGTACTCCATAGAAGACAGAGAAGTAACCGAGGATGGTACTAGAATACATATATCTTTTAGGACCTTGAGATCCTCAAGAGGGTTAGTAATCCCGATATGGAGACGTCTCTAATGTTGGTATTAGGATCTAGAGGGTAGAATAATAGATGTTAGACTTATCATATTTAAATTCTGACAATTGTTTGGCAAGAATTACTTGTCCCAAACTAACCCTAATAGTGGGGACATTATACTTATGATCGTCAAACTACCTTTACTTGTGATCACTATAAGGTGTTATCTTAACTACATCGTCTTGACATCATCATCAACCATATCTCGTCTTCAATTCAACTAATTCATCACCAGTTCGAAGTAACATTCATATCATTTAACTATTTTGTCACTGACTATTCTCACAATTACCCGATTTGATTCCATCACACACAACTTACTCAATTCTTTACATAAATAAGTGCAATCATAAACATAACATCATGACACATACATAAACCTTCCTATAGGAGAAACAACACTTAATTCACTCTACAACTTATCCTTTGCTCTAATGAATATGTGGTTGTTAGAAATAGTGAATACTAAGGGGGCTGGGGGGTGAATCAGTATTCCACCATTTTTTGCCCAATTATGGATATCAAAATTAAACCATATACATGCATAAATAACTAAACTGAAGAGTAACAATGAACATCCTACAAGGAAACTGATAGCACCATATTTTGTTAACTAGGGAAACCCTAAGAAAACCCCGGTGGGGTGGTACCCACAAAATGATCCACTAATCAAAAGTACCTTGTAAAAGGTTTCGACCTTGTTAGGATTCTATTACATGCATATAGCGTATATGTTTCATATAGCTTCATAGGTTTCCCACTTTCTAGAACATTGCTAAGGGAAAAGAATTTGAGAAGTGAACCAAATAATCTTTTTGCTCCTCACTCAAACCAAGTTTCCATTAAGGCATTCTAACTCTAATTTGAAACATAAAATTTTCCCTTGTTTTTAGAGATTGTGTATTCCAAGGCCAAACCCTTTGACCCTACCCTCATCGAAGCATAAGTGACAAGATTACAAGGACTGCTTCACCAAATGCTTGTTCACTACTTAGGTAACAATCACCACACCTAAATCCTTCTCAATACTATCAATATCTATGATCCACAACATTTCGGGGACGGGGACATGTCTCCAGGACATTTCCTAAAGAGACAAAATAAGGGGATGGCAGGGACAGCATTATAATAATAGTCTCAACTCTCAAAACTCGAACTCATGATCTATTAATATAAATATCCAAATTAAAATGTTTCAAACATCTATCCGGAAGTCTCAAACTTCAAAATAGAATAGGCTATAGGCACATCATAAGCAACTAAGCCTCATTCTAGCTATCAATATCCAAAGGCTCAGAATTATTTAAGTCACCATCTCCCTCTACAAGAAGATGGTTATCCAAGGCTAGCCTAACCAATCCAGGCTGCACCTCCATTTGAATTTTATCGTTTGCAGTCACAAATTTGAACCTTGTGGGCAATTGCCGCTTTAGCAAAAATAATTTATTTTTAAAAAAGAAGAGTAGGGAAAACTTTATCATTCCGATGATGGATCAGAGACATTTGGGGATCCTCTAGGCATTTCAAAGACGATTAGGTGTCCTCAAGGGACACTTCTTGCAGTTTTTTGAAAATTGGGGATGGCTAGGGGGCGTCCCCTTTTTGTGCCACTGTCCCTGAAACATTTCAGGGGAGGAAATGAACCCCTTGGGGACAGGAAATGTGTCAGTGTGTAAAACATCAATCACTTCAATATATGTTATGGCACTAAGTGAAAATAAGTCTCTTAAAATGTCATTATGATGTTACTTGTAAAGGATAATTGATGTTAAGGACAAATAATTTGATGGTAATTGATTGGAAGCCTTTTCAATGTTAAAACAATTCAACTCGTTGAAAAGAAACGCATTTAGCAATGAAGTTGTTGCATTTACTTTAGTCAATCTCTATCAAGCCGTGAACAGAATGCTCATTTGTGCAGCTACACTCCATGCTTGTGCAGTTTAAAGGTAGGCATCAATCTGGATGATGAGATTCATGGAAGTCAACTTATCTGAACTTCTCCTTGTTGACAAAACATCAATTATATTATATTGCCTAAAATTCTTATTATCTGCAATACCTTACCTAGATCTTTAACCTCCAGCAAGCAACACGCCGTGTCTATTATTTTCGCGTATATTTGGTGGCACGAATTTATAGGCATTGTATGTGAATTGTAGTCGAAGAAATCATTAGTCCCAGTAAAGAAGAGTGGTCTTCTACAAAATATTTTTGAATAGAGACACAGTTCAAGGAACTCCAAGCCTGTATAATTGAGTTCAAACATGAAGACCAAAGAATGAAATCACACAAAAACAAACGTCACAACCTGTGAGTTTCTGCAACTATTAAATTTGCATTAGATATAACACCTGGTGACAAAAACTACTCAATTTGAGCCTAGCTCGCAGGCACAAATTTCACAAATTTCTCCTTCTCACCAAATCATAAAGCAAAAGAATTACCAGTTCTTGCTATGACAATGTTAAACTGAATTTGGAATACCAGCTTGCCAATTTCAGAGGACCAGTATCCAACTGGTAAGACTAGAATACATATAGATGCCATTACTAAGACCATTGTAGTTCTTAGGAGGTGGTGGATTGATTTTCATGTTCTGCTACTAGAACAAGCATTTCCAATCTTTTGTCAAATTGCAAGGCACTCTCATCTCTTTTATCAAGTTCAGCTGCTTCCACCTCAAGCCATTTCTCACGCAAGTCGTCAAGAATATTTTCTTGATTGGACTTTTCCTGATCACCAGGTGCACTGGGAACAGTTGTACGCTGTGCTGTATCACCAGAAGGAGGTGGCAGTGTTAGTAACATTTTCCGGAACTCTCTTGTTTCAGCAAATGTCTCAAAGTTCAAAGCCATCGCATCCAGGCAATGCTCCCTGATCTTCCATACCCCGTACCTATGCAAAAAATGGTTGTTCAAAATGAGTAGTTAAGAAACAAATCACAACATGCTAAAGGATGTGGCAACAAAGAACTCCAAACGAAAGATATAACATACATATCTGCAAGCATTAGCCAATCACACAATTCTGCAGGCGATGCATGTTCCAGATGTGGCAACAATGCATCTGCGACAGCCCGTTTCAGGGGAAATAATAAATATCTTGATGCAGCATCGAACATCTCTTCTGCCTACAGGTACACGTATTTATAATATCAAGTAACAAATGTGTAAGGAACTTAATCCATTTTATTTACCTAAGACAATTCCAGTTAGATAGAAGTAAATAACTTGATGACACTGAGAAGATGACGTACATGTTCTGAGTCAACATCTGCCACTTTGTCTGTGTACCTGGTTATTCAACTTGCACTTAAGAATGCTGGCGTAAAATTAGCTTAATTGCAGAACAGTAAGCAAATATTAAATTTTTAGTAGTCAAATGTTTCAAAAAGTCACAAGCAAAATAAGAAAGACTCACATGTACTCCAGTAACTTTTCAAATGCTTCAGCACTCAGATCATGCTCCTCAAGTAGCATAAGATCCCCATCCTGCAATCCATCCTTTCCTTCAAGAAAATCAGTAGTTCTTGACAACCTGGCCTTGAAGTAATCTGACCTTGAAGCTAAAATCACTTGGTGGCTCCGGAATTTTTTCACTTCAACAATGAAACAGACATCAGCATGATCAGTCAAAGCATCATTATCAAGCTTGCAATACATTTTCGACTCTTGAAACCACTTTTCTTCCTGATTGCTGTTTGAAACTTCACATTTATCTTGAAACTGAATGTCCATTGGTATCTTCTGGCCACACACAGGCACATCCTGTCCAAATACCTCCTTTAAGTCCCCATTTTCACTGGAAGCTTCAAGGTTTCCCCTTCTATTTTTCACAATCTTGGATATATCTGCATCATCGACTGTCTCTGAAAAATTAGTAAGGCCAGTGCTTTGTCCTATATTTTCTGAACTTTCCATGTCTCTCTGAGACTTCTCAAGTGACAAATGCAAAAGCCGGTGCATGGCAGCAGGAAGCCTCTCTTGTTCTGGGAGAGAGGATCCCTGTAAAATGAATCTCTTTTGAGAATCATCAGCATCCCTTAGCAATTTATAGTTAGCATATTTTTGATGCTTAAGTTCATTCTCAACAGCAGTTTTCAGTCCCTCACATTTGCAAACCTTACAAATTCTAACCAAATCTTCCATGTCATCCACAGCAATATCAAGTCTGTCAGAATAGAAGAAATGAATCAGACTATAAAGTGCAGGAAAAGACAATTTCTGCTTAGAAAACCTAATTTCTTTGCGGTACTTCCAATCGGTCTGGAATTTCTTCTTGAAAAATGGTGAACGGGCTACTAAAATGGCTCTATGGGCTTCAATTGGCTGTCCTTGAACATAGAATGTAATGTCTGGTGCAAAACCACTGCCAAAATGCTCACTCAGAGATCCATTACCTACCAAGTTATCAAGAACAAAAGAGTTTTAGTGTCCACTAGCCAGTGATAATTGATTTGCCTAATTTCTCATTAATCCGTGACTTCATCAAAGTTATATATTAATAATATATATATTGCAATATGCACATAGAAGAAGGTTCATTAAAAAAGCTTTTCCAATAGCTGCTAATAAAATTTAAAAACTAGGACCTTGACTGATTTCTGTTAAAGAGTAAAATACAGCAGGTTATATTTACTAAATAGTTTAATTTCAAATGATATAAAAAGGACTCAACTTATGGTAATTGCATATACATACTATTATTCAGTGTTACCAGCCTCGGACTCAGCTCAGACTTGGTCAGGGCCAAATTGGGCTCAGACTATATCTCGGTGGCCGGAGTCGGCAAATTAAAAAACTCATGAAATTCAAAGATTTTTAAGGATTTTAAGTTTTTTTCATGCATCATTTAACCAATTAACATCAAATACACAATAATTGAGATAAATAAAAGCTACTTTGCACACATATACAACTTTTCATAGATCACTAAGTATAAATGCGAATTTTTGAAAGAAATTACATAAAGTTTAACTGAATCACATAATAGAAATCTGAAATATAGTGTAACTGCCAAATGTCTACAATATGTCAATATCCATGGAATCAAAAGTTCAAAACATATATCAAAAGAAAGGCTCATAGTAGCCTATGTCTTTCTACGAGTACGCCTAAGATAGGTCATGGAAGCCTCTAGAGCCATCCTCTCTCCTTATGTCTAAGGTTGAACTTCAGTGACATGATCATCCTCCTCATCCTTAGACTCATCCACATCCTCATAATCCTCATCATCAAAGTCAGATCCATCACTCTTGGCCTTAGGGTCTTGCACTGGGTATCCTCGTGCTCTACCCTCCTCCTCTACCATCGCCACTGCCTCTACCTCTTGATCCACTTGATCAACCCACTCCAAGTCCTCATCGTTAAAGATAGGTTCATCAACCTCTGTGTTCCACCTTGCTTGTATATCAACCTTCTCTGATACAATGAGAGATGTGTCGGTGCCCAAAATCTGTCTGTGGCGGAAGCGAAGGTTGTAGTGAAGAAAAACAAGACCATTCAACTTTTTTTGCTGCAAACATGTTGCGCCTCTTCGAGTGTTTATGCTCAAACATACTCTAATTGTGTTCGCATCCTAAAGCACTAGATGGCTGGCTCAACATACTCCAATTGCATTACCTCTTCAAATTTTCTCTAGAAATGGATATGTAACCCAAGTTTGAAGGAGCCTCCTCTCAATGCTTATATGCAAGCTACAAAGTGGCACAAACAATCAGCAACTGATAGATGAGAGTCAACCGATTTGTTAAGGTATCTCCCAAAACCACAATACTCTTCTCTCAACTCTTATTTCTCTATTCTTTGTGCTTGCAAGTGATAGAATGACCTTTCTAGGTCTTACTCATGCTTAACATACCAAAAATAAACAAAGAAAAAACATTAAAATTTAGTTTTTTTGTCTTTTCCAAATGATGCCTATTGGTCGAGTCAAGCTGACAGGACTCAGCTAGGACTTGGTTGAGTCCGAGTCCAAAGGCAATTAGCCTCGTTTTGATGGGCTTGCCTTGGGACTCGCCGAGTCCTGTAACACTGCTACTATTTACCAAACTAACATTAAATAAGTCTGATGATTTAATGGGCTGGTACTTGTGAGACCTCATCTAAAATCTAGACCTTGAGTTTGTTTGTAAGAATTCTAGTTCATAACTTTATAGGCATAAGTGGCTACATCTGCAGAAAAAATTGAGTTGTTACATTTAACAAGTATCCTGAATTTACATGGCCTAAAGTTGCCTATTTATAGGAATTCAATGTTGTTGGGATAACGTGTCATTATTAGAATAGTTTAAATATTTTTAGTGTCTCGCAATATTTAACTTATTATTCTAGAACCATAGTTAGTGGTTATTTATGCTATTTTTTAGTTTGCTCATTCAATTCTATTTATAGATGACGTCTTTATTAAGACAACCTTGCTTTTTTGTTCACGCTATTATTAATGTTTTTAAACTCTATTTAAGAGTTCATTTTAATGCAATAATTTTTCCGTTTTCTCCGTTCATTCAGTTTTTAACAGTTTCATAGTATTAGAGCAGGTCATAGTTACACCGCCCTGGGAGACGGGGGGACGGGGGGACGGGGGGACAAGTTTCCGAGACGGGGGGACAGAGGGGCCTTGATTTGGGGACGGCAGGGGGACGGCGGGGGGACGGCGGCGGGGGATGGGGGGGTGGCGGAAGGAGTAGGGGTGTATATACTATACATATGGCATAGCATATACCATATCAACTGGAATATCATGATTCATGATCAAATGACAAACAAACAATGAACATTAAACATTGAACATCAGCAAATAATAAATATTAGTCTAAACTCTATATATCAGCCTTCAAATCAATAGTATGAGTATCTAGATTCTACTATCTAATAGTAATCAATGATCATATGAGTCATGACATAAAGATGATTACAATAAGTATCATGTGCCATGAATCATGATATCAAAATAAGTATATAATGCAAACAAAAACTACAAGTCTCCTAGAGTCCAAATCAAAATGTCAAATCAATGGAGACTCCTTGGCGTCCCCCCACAATGAAGGAGACTTCTTGGCGTCCCCCCTCAATGAAGGAGACTCCTTGGCGTCCCCCCGCACCCCCACACTCCGAGACCTCTAGCCGTTTCGGAGACGTCCCCCCCGTCTTGGAGACCTCTAGCCGTCTCGGAGACGTCTCGCCGTCTCCGGCGGCGGTGGCGCTCTAAGTGGCGCCACCCGAAACGCCGAGACGCCGTCCCCCCGTCCCGGGGACGCCCCCGTCTCCGAAACGGCCCAATTTTGGGGGGGGGGACGCGTCCCCGTGTTACACTGGAGCAGGTCAATGGGGTTTCTAAAAAACATTGGTGTAGCCTCTTTATTTTTTGGAAATTTTTCTACAAATTTGTTTCTTGAAGAAGAAAATCTAATGGGTTTATTATTTTTTCCCTTAAAAATTCTTGAGAGGGTTCTAATAATTTTTTCTCAAAAGTTATCTCATGGGTTTTCATTTTTTTTTTCCCTTCAAAATAATTCAGACCTAGTATTCTTTGATCCGTATCTATGGTTTTGTTTGGTTTTGGTCGATTTTTCTCCTCAAACACCGTTTCTAGTTTCTCTAAAACATGAAGTTCGTGCATAATGCTATTTTCAGTTTTTTCAACCATTTTTCTCAGCAAAAACAATGCTTCGTACTCTTCGAATTGTGATATTTTACAATCTATTTGGGAGCAATCTGCTTATCTACAGTAGTTTGGAGGGTTTCACAGTTGTTCTTAGTGTATCTCTATTTCTAGGAAAGGAAAATTCAATTATCCAACATCAAGTTGGATGTTCTTGTGATGATTTATGCCACCTATTTTGCAAATTCTAGGAGGGTCAGTGAAAGAGTCAACGGCAGGCTCTACTCTCTTGTTGCAAACCATTTTGAAGAAGGGAATCATCTTCTCTATTTTTTCTTGGCTACTCTTGGTCATGGACAATCTGCAGATCCAGGGGGGGTCTTAGCGACAACAGAATGTTCAAAATTTGTAACTACAAGACATGTATTGTCTTATGCAGGGTAGTTGATATTATAGTTGGAAAACTCGCCGAGTTTCCTAGCTCGGCGAGTTTTTCACCAGTTAACTCGCCGATTTAAAAACCCAGCAGACTGGTAAAAACTCGCCGAGTATTCGGTGAGTAATCGTGAAAAACTCGGCGAGTTTTTCATAAAAACTCGCGATTTACTAGTGAGATTTTCGCCCGCGGCCTGTGACGGATTAAAGCAGCAGTGAATGTGTTTTTTCTCATTCTTTCTTGTATTTGCATTGTTTAGAGCCTTGAGGAGTGAAGAGAAGAAGGTTTGGAGGCATTCTTGGTTGATTGCAAGTGATTCAAGGCGGATTTGAGTGGATTGTAGAGGATTCTAACCGATTTTAGAAGACAAATTTCTTTCCAGGTATGTTCATCTTATCATAGTTTAAAAACTTTTTATAGTTTTATAACAAATGTTCTTTTGTTTTTGTTGTTGTTAACTTGTTTGTAAATGTTTTCAAATCATTTAAAATCATTTTGAATCATTTGAAACCCTAGCTTCTAAGGATATGGTTGAAGTTTGTTGTTTGCTAAGGATATGGTTGAAGTTTGAAGTTTGAAACTTTGAATCATTTGAAACCCTAGCTTCTAAGTTCTAACTTTTTTTATTCATTTTTCTATATATTTATGTGTAGGGCAGCGGTCAACCATTAAAAAAATGACAAACTCGCAAGAAGAGTGGCCACAAACACCATACCCATCTGGATATATAGGCACTCGGCCTAAAAATGCAAGAGATAAGGCATGGCGGTATGCCTATGAAGCTCCAAATCCAAATGATATTGGGAAGGTGATATGCATTCCCTGTGAGAGAATTATTTTTGGAGGCATAAACCGCCTCAAATACCACCTTGCAGGCATAAAGAAACATGACTCAAATCCTTGTCTCAAGGTAACTGATGAAGAAAAAAGATTCATCCATGCCCTACTTGCAGCTGCTGAAGACAAAAAATTGAATAGGGAGAGGGCAAAATTAGCTATGAGGGCAGCCATAGCTGAATCAGAAGGAGGTCCTTTTGATATGCAAGAGGGAGAAGAAGCGCTTGAGAACATACCAGGATCTCTTCGTGGCCCACGGATCCGCAAACAAAATTTCTCATTTACTGGTTCCACTTCTTCTACATCTCCTACTTCTTCATCATCACCATCCGGATCCCCATCAGGGATAGGTGGTTATTTTGTGCCCAGGAACACACCTGGAGCACAACCATCATTAGAGGGCACTGCATGGTTTAAGGAGGTGCATGAGCAAACTGATATTGCAGCAGCTGATTTTTGGTTTTTCAATAATATCTCAATGAATGCCGCTGATAGTCCCTATTGGGTCAATATGGTGAATGCAATGACAATATCAGGCAAAGGGTACAAGCCGCCTAATCGCAAGGATATGAGTGGAAGGTTAGTATTTTACTATTTAGTAATTGTAAATAATTGTGATTCACTTTAGTTCATTGTTATATTTTAAATCTTAATTGTTATAACTTATTTCCTAATTTTTTACTAACACTTACACTTTATTTAATATTACACCTAAATTTTGTAGGTTGCTTTACAAAGCAGTTGGTAGGGCAACATTGTTGATAGAAGACCAAAAGAAAGAGTGGAAGAAGTATGGCTGCACCATTTTATCTAATGGGTGGACAGATGGAAGAAGTAGAACCATTATTAACTTCTTGATTGTTTGCAAAGATGATGTGGTGTTTTGAAAATCTGTCGATGCCTCCAACAAAGTGAAAAATGCAGCCACATTGGCTTTAATGTTGGAGAATCTTGTCATGGAGGTGGGAATAGAGAATGTGGTGCAAATAATCACAAATAATGCAGCAACATATGTGGCAGCAGGTAGATTTAATTTTTTATATTTGAATCAATATGAATCATGAATGTAATGCTATGGATAATGGTATTATTCAATTTAGATTTGATGTAATTTGTAAATACTAAATATGGAAAGTTTGTTACTGATTATTGATTTTTTGCTAATCTTTTAAGTAGAATCCTCCAAGAGAGGCATCCCGCACTTTTTTGGTCACCTTGTGCAGCACATGTCCTTGACCTTCTTTTGGAGGACATAGGAAAACTTGATTGGGTGAGTCCAATTGTGGAAGATGCTAGGCGAGTCACGAAATATATCTATAATCACCCATGGGTTCTCAGTTTGATGAGAAAAGCCACTAAAGGCAAAAATTTGATGAGACCTGCTATGACAAGGTTTGCAACGGTCTTCTTGACGTTGCAAAGTATTCTTGACCACATATTGGCTTTGAAGCAAATGTTTGTGTGTGCTGATTGGGTTGCTTCACCTTACTCAAAGAAGCCCGAAGGAGAGGCTGTGGCACGAATAGTGTTTGATGATAGCTTTTTTACAAAGGTTAAGGAGATTGTGGAGGTAACTTCATTATATTTTTAGTTTATTCAAGTTTCATTATCAATTCATAACTTACTATGTTATTAACTAATTTGTATTTTTCAAATTTCAAATGTAGATGTCTCTGCCCCTGGTTCTAGTCTTGCGCACATGTGATGGGCAGCAATCCCCAATGGGAGGTCTTTATGAGGCCATGGATAGGGCGAAAGAGGCTATTAGAAGTTACTATCACGGGGATAGGCTCAGATTTGACCCCATTTGGGAAATAATTGATAGGAGGTGGAACAATATGCTCCACCAACCTATTCATGCAGCAGGCTACTTCCTCAATCCCAAATTCAGGTACTATGATAATTGATTGTCCTTGAAGTTGGGATTTTAATAAGTCTTTATTTTACTTTACTTTTTAAGGTTGTGTAGTAAGACTTGATATCATTTTCTATTTGTTTTAGGGCTGATGATTCCTACTCAGATCCTAATGGAGAGGTCATGGAAGGTCTCTCTAAATGCATTGAGAGAATGACATCAAGTGAAGAGGAGAGAGACTTTATTGTGACCGAACAACAAATCTATGTGGAATCAAGGGGTCCTTTGTTCTCTTCTATGCTAGCAAAGAGAGCAAGATCTACTCAAGCACCAGGTAAAGCGTCAAACTTTAAAATTTTTGCTAATTGATAAGTTGTGCTTCTAATTTTTTTTTTATTGCTTTATAACTTTTTTAATTTTGTTTTGCAGATGCTTGGTGGGCAAGTTGGGGTGGCAATACCCCCAATTTAAGGAAATTTGCTCTCAGAGTCCTATCCCAACCTTGTAGCTCATCCTATTGTGAGCGCAATTGGAGCTTATTTGAGTCCATCCATACAAAAAAAAGAAACAGATTGACTCAAAAACGGCTTAATGACCTTGTTTATGTGCACTATAATCTTAAGTTGAGCATTAAAAAGGCACAACTCTTAGAACTACCTGGTCCGCTTGATCTAGATGAGATAGATCCTTATTCTGATTGGACAGCACAGGAGCCAAGTCCATTGTTTACACCAGATGAGATCGCTGATTTGGAGAGGCAGGCCATGGAGGGGGAGGCTAACACTGATTTTCAGTTCACTATGGATGACATTGAGGATGAGGACGAGGATGATGATGATTTAGGCAAGGATCAGGCATTACCATTAGGAGGAGATGCATTCTCTTCTAGGACGCCGAGCCAGTCAGTAGAGAGGTCGAGCGAGGGGGCTCAGCCATAGAGTTCATAGTCACGCAACTCACGCCCTATCCCAGTGCGGGGCACTTCTTCTAGGACTAGACCCCCTCGCTTTCCTGCTAGTGTAAGTGGAAAGAGGAAGATGTGATTGACATTGTCACATTGTATTGATGTATTTAGACTTTTAGTATTTACTTCCAGTTTGATAGATTGAAACTATTTAGTAATTTACTATTTTGCTTCCTACCATGAGCATTCTGCATGAGAATGCAATTTTGTACGCATTATGCATTTATATATATCTAAACTTCGTTTCTTTCTTTTGTATTGTCTTTAATTAACTTATTAGATGCATCTTCTCATTAAATTTTGCAAAATAAATGTATTTTTAATTAAATTTAAGTGGTTTTTTAGGTTCCCGAGTTTTTTCCAAGTTTTTTTTTTAAATCGCCGAGTTTTTCCCAATTAAACTTTTGGGGGGCTTGGCGAGTTTTTGCATTTGGCGAGTTTTCCAACTATGGTTGATAGAATAGCCATTAAGGGAGGGTATAAGAAAATTTTGATTATTTTTAGAATGTTGCTATATTTAGCTTATACTTCTAGAACCACAATCAATGGTCATTTAGGATTACTTTTAGTTTGCTCTTTCATTTCTATTTATAGACATTGTCTTTATTAAAACAACCTTTCTTTTTGCTCATGCTATTATTAGTGTTTATAAACTCAATTTAAGAGTTCATTGTTAACGCAATTCCGTTTTCTTCGTTCATTCAATTTTTAACAATTTTATGGTATTAGGGCAGGGCGATGGGGTTTCAAAAAAATTTAGCAACTTCTTTTTTTTAATTTTTTCCAAAAATACTAATGGGTTTATTATTTTTTCCCTTCAAATTTTTTGGAAGGATTCTAATAATTTTTTATTATTTGGTGGGTTTTCATATTTTTCTTTTAAAATACTCAATTGGGTTTTATTGTTTTCCCGAAGAAATAGAGTTTTGTATTCTTTGATCGGTATCTCTGCTTCTGTTTGGTTTTGGTCAATTTGTCTCCTCTGTTATTTCAAGGTTGTTACCATTTTTCTCCAAAAAAAACAATTCTTTGTACACTTCAAAACATGGTATTTTGCAATTTGTTTCGATGCAATTTTCTCATTTGTAATAGTTTGGAGGGTTTCGCAATTGTTCTGAGTGTATCTTTGTCTCCAAGGAAGGACAATTCAGTTATCCAACATCAAGTTGGATGTTTCTGTGATAATCTACAATCAGTTGTTTTGCAAATTCTAGGAGGGTGAAAGAGTCAGTGGCAGGGTCTCTCTTGCTACAAACCATTTTGAAGAAGGGGATCACCTTCTCTATTTTTTCTTGGCTACTCCTCGTCATTGACATTTTGCAGATCCAAGGAGGGTCTCAACAACAAAATGTTCAGTATTTGTGACTACAAGACATGTATTGTCTTCGGCAAGGTAGTTGATAGAATGACCAAGTGAAGGTATAAGAATATTTTTAGTAACTTGCTATATTTAGCTCGTTCTTCTAGAACTGCAATTACTAGTCATTTAGGCTTTCTTTTAATTTTCTCATTCAAGTCTATTTATAAACATTGTCTTTATCAAGACAACCTTGCTTGTTTGCTCATGCTATTATTAGCATTTATAAACTCTATTTAAGAGTTTATTGCTAATGCAATAATTATTTCGTTTTCTCCATTCATTTAGTTTTTAACAATTTCATTGTACAATGTGCATAATATTTGTAATGTATGTTTAATTATTATGTGTTGCATCTAGGTGCACCTAGATGGACATGCATCACAAAGAGATTCCATTTTTGGGGCCACCTTGTGTTCAATTCTAACATTGGGGATTATATTTAAAGCAGATGTCACATTGGGAGATGATCATAGTAACATGGGGATGCGTCCCCCCCCTTTTGTCCCAACGTCCCAGAGACTTGGACGCACCAAGGACTTGGGGTCTCTGTTCCCTCGTCCCCAGTAGCACCACCAGATTCTGCCACCTTGGATGAGGATGGGGGGCGTCTTGGTGTTGACTATTTGTTGATTTGACTATTTATGTTCAATATTCGATGTTCCAATTCAGTGCAATGTTCTAGTATTAACTCTTTTACATCTTTATATCTTATATTGCAATACATCTTTACATAACTAGCATTTTAAGTACCATATGAATAGTATACACAACCCCCTCCCAGTCCCCCACCACCATTCCCTTGCTGTCCCTCAACTATCCCCAAATTAAGGCCACTCTATCCCCCATCCTGTAAACTTGTCCCCTTGTTCTGCCGTCCCCCAGTCCCCCAAGGCAGTGTAACTATGGAGATGATATTGTAATTATTTAATACTAGGAAAAGATATTTAATAAAGTGTAAACTTAGTACCCAATACCAAATGAGGGGTCAATGGTATTGCATTAACAAGGCTTTCCGGCACATGATTTTACTTTACCACTAGTTTACGTGAGTTTGTTCCTATAGAAGCAAATACATGCTAGTGGTTTGGGTTGGCTAGTTGAGTGGGCTATCATTATTGAGTATTTCAGAGGGTTACATTTGTGAAGCATGACATTGGATGTGTATTTAGTAACTATTTACATCTTTGGACACATGGGAATGTATTAGAGGGTTTGGAATTTCAAGGTGTTCATTGCAACTATGTAAGTGCTTTGGATTGCTTTACAATTAAATAATACAATGGAGTATAGAAGATTTTGGACATTGGATTATTCCTCGTGAGTTTTCCTAGGATGTATCTTGTATTATCTTGTGGCTTGTCTATTTAATCTTTGCATAATGTTGCTTTTGTAAACTTGTATATATACTTGTCTCTCATGGGTTATGTAGGAAATAGATTAAATATATCTCAGTATTCACATTATTTCCTAACAATTGGTATTAGAGCTTTCATTGTTGATTTATAGTTATAACCTTAGCTTGAGTAGGCAAGGTGCAATGTTGAAGCCATGGGTATGAGGAAGCATGTGAAACATTAAAAGGTGTAGAACAAATTTGAAAGTAATTTCCAAGGGTTTGGGATTTGCTATTGTGATGGGTTGTTTGCAGATTTGGAGTTTGAGAAATTTTGGGTCAAATAGATCTTTTTAGTATGCATTCACATAAGGGTTTTGTAGGAGAGTTTAATAGATGATCTCTTGAAATAAAAAGAACCTCACCATTAGATCCATGTTGGCTAACCAGTGGATTGTGATATATAATTCAACCAATTGTGGCCTCAATTGAAGAATAACCCAAACAATTAATATGATGGTCATACGACAAATTTATGTTGTAAACAATAAAAAATAAAAAACAATATCTTGTTGGTGACAAAATCCTGCAAATATTTCTAAAAAATAAAATTATTTAATATTTTTGCCACTGACACAACCCAATAACAAATATTAACTACCCGAGGTAATTTTTAATATACGTGGCTTGATTTAAATTTTGAATCCGCAATTTTGAATTTTTAAAATTATTTTGATATGGGTAGCCCCATATTAATCATAATTTTAAAAACCTTTCAAATCCAAACTTAATCAATTTGGGGAAATCTTTCAAATCATTTTTTGCTGCCCCTATAGCCTAATCGGTTGTTTTTCTTCAACAAAGCATAACATTGTCCTCGGGAGTCCCATTTTTCACTCATTAGAAAGCTGGTTGAAAGCACAATGTCGTAATATGCATTTGGTTCTTTGATTTTTCTGTTTTGACGAGATTTTTAGGCCCGTAAGCCAAATGCCCTCCTTTTTAGAGGTTTGTTCATAACTTTTGCATATGGAATCAATTTACAATTTCGAATAGACATTGGAGAGCATGTTCAGTCTACTACATAGTGGAGCTGTTATTTTATCAGTTTGATGAGTATTTAAAATTGTGTAATTAATAAGTAGGAGATGTTTCCCACAGTTGAATCCTGATAGCAATATCATTAGTTGACTATTTGTTTGATCACATGTAGGCACCTATGATTTAGTGTGTGATTGTGTAAGCATATAGACAAGTCTAGAGGCAAAACATTGAGGGAGTGCATATTTTCATGAGATATTTATGATGCTGTAATTGATTATCAATTTTGGTGCATCCTAGTACAAGTTAATAGGGTATTTTTTACAATAGGACTTCCATGGTGACATGAACACAGGTTGTCTTCAATTTGAGGACATGATTGAACATGTTTGAGACTTGAAGTCTCGTGCAAGTGAATGCTGAGTGCAAGTACAGTGTTGGATGATGATTATGGTATCATGGTTATGCATATACACTTTATGCATTAACAAGACAGTCATGTTTGTGGTGATTTTGTTTGATGTAAGGAGGTTGTCTCTTATCTCCTAGATGCTTATTTGGTTCCTTGACTATGGAATTGGTTGTGGACATGTTGGCAAATCAAATCAGATGTTGATTAGGTGTTTGAGTCATTTTTTCTACAGCATTATTCTCTTTGATATCTCAATTTGCAGTTTACTAATGTGAAGATAATTTTGCATGTTCAATTTTTGTATATACAAGTTATGTGAGTGGTAGGTCCCGAAGCCTATTTGATTGCAATGAGATGACTTAGATATCAACAGCACATAACCACTGGGTTTGAATCAATGGCTATTTAAACTTTGTTAGTTGAACTTGTTTGTGGTCAATAGTGGATTCGTATGTTTGTTTTGAGATGAGAGAATGGATGATTGGAGTACCTAAATAGTTAGTGTTGGGACTTGTCACATGTGGTTTTACCATAATGTCATGAAAGCTTGGTTATTCATTGGTTAAACTTTTCAATGCGAGCTTTTGACAATAGTGTAGAATTGAGCACTGATTGGTAATTTGTTGGTGGTTGTATGTATCTTCTTGGTATGGAGATCTTGGTCTCACTTGATGTTATTGAAACTTTTGTTGTACGTCTGTAGATCTAAGGGATATACATTTAAGCGATGGTTCGAACACTACCATGTGTGACTCAATATTATGATTTAGTAGAAGTTGTTGGCAGTGATGTAAAATCTTCATTAGATAGTGGATGATCTTCTTCAGTGTCGGAAAAGTTTGGAGGATTTCTTAGATCCTATTGCCATTAAAGGGTATTCCACACATGTTTATTCATTGGTAGGAGATGGCTATCTTATCTTCATGAGATTGTAGACGTTGACACTTTGAAGCTACAGGGGACTCCTGGAGGCTTGGTTGAGGCGTGCTTTATGCTTTCATTTGGCATGTTATCCTTGTTTGATAGCACGGTTGCTACTTTATCATGGTTTACTCTTGATACAAGTTTACAGTTTCGGCATGGTATAACTATATGATATGTTCATATAAAGCATGTGATCTCCTAGGAAGAGATGATTAGATAATGATGTCATGTTTATATTCCTGATTTTGCAGTTGGAGCTTTGGCATTGATCTTGGATTGGTTCTTCTATTGAGTACATGATCATTTTCTTGGTTATTTCATGATGATGGGATGTTGCACTTGAAGTTTGGCATGGATTGGTCAATTATAGGTGCTAATGGATACATGGAGGCTTATGTGAGGCTGGGGTTCTCTTGTGGTAAGTGTTGAAACAAATGATGATTTCAGTAGGAATACCAAGGAGCTTTCATCACATATAGGCTTGAGAGGAAATTGATCTTAGAATAAATTGTAGCGGACTTCGATAAGTTGAGGAGCATTCTTGTTCTCTTGGTCTACTCAATGATTTTCTACTTGAGAAGCATTGCCCAATGTTTGGCATTGATTATCTCCTTGTGCATATAGTTCAATTATGTGCTTAAAACAACTTTTGAAAACTTTATCAAATCTGATACATGTAATCAAAAGATGCAACAACCATAGAAAGATAACCATGCACAATAACACCAGATTTGTTAACTAGGGAAACCCTTGATCAAGGGTGTTACATCCCAATTTTTGACCCAATTTAAAATATTCATATAGCCGTTGAAGTTCACATAAAGTCAGTTGACAGTTAAATTTGTTAATCTTGCGAAATGGTAAGATGGTTAGTCATTATAATTTCATATGAAAATAACATGCTAGTTGATTATTTATCATAAATTCATGGAATTGAAAAGGCGGTTAGCCATTATGATATTTATGATTAATAACTTGTTATAGTAATTACGAAAAAATTTCTTGTAGAGAGCATGTCAAAGGGGTGGAAGCATTGTTAGAAAAGAACTGGGCATAGGAGCATCACCATCATTGGGCAAATGGGTATGAATCGTGAATCACCATGGTTGAGGA
This sequence comes from Cupressus sempervirens, assembly GCA_028749045.1. NCBI lineage: Eukaryota > Viridiplantae > Streptophyta > Pinopsida > Cupressales > Cupressaceae > Cupressus > Cupressus sempervirens. The sequence goes on from CM053787.1 coordinate 636,222,297, forward strand.
CCTAGTGACTACGTAACAAGATACACACATTAGACACGCATGAGCTATTAAATAAACATCTAAAATATTAATCATTTTAACCTAATTAATGAATACATCAAATGGCTTTTGGTTGACTTTTCCACCACATCATTATAATACATATTTATGTACGTACACATAGATATAAATTAAAGGTGACATCATAGTATTATTTTTATACAAGATTTTATCTATTTTTATAGGTACATTTAAATGCATGTACAAGAGGATAAAATAAATCTTTCAAGATAAAACATGTATTTAGATATACATATTTGAAAGGTACGATGTTGGATAAACATTTAATATGTGTCACCTTAATAAGATATATTTACGTGCAAGTAAATAAATATGTTTATAATATTCTTTTGATTTATAAACTTCAAGTTCTTTTTCATTTTTATTATTATTTCCTTTTAAGAGGCTGAAATGAACATTTGGCATTTGATATTGATGAATCAAAAAGATAAATCTTTAAAACCGTTCATTAGTTACAGCTTGCTTCTTCGAATACCTTTATTTATGAAGCCACGAGAAACCATAGGACATCATGAATTGAATTCTCCTCCCTCACGATTTGATCTCTGAATTTCTTGCCACGTTATTTTCTTCTCTTTACTTCTGTTGGAAGTTGCGATTGATAATTACTCTGAGTTTGCGTTCAGAATATCCTATGAGAAGGGACTAGTTGATAGCGTCCAGCAAAGTTCATCTATTTCACAAGCTAATCAGGTTATGTGGTCGGCATACCATATCCGAATGAAATATAGTATTCTTTTTTATCAATTGCTACTGTGCATGTATTTACAGCAGCAAGGATTCTTTCCATAGAATGTCGTACATCATCTATGTTTAATGTCACTGGATAGTTTCTTAGTGAGTCAAAACTTCCAAGTCGAGTCAAGAACCATTGATCATGATATGGTTTTGCATCTTTATATTACTGCTGTATGACAGAATCAAATGATATTCTTTTGCAAGCCTTAAGTTTTCCCCCAGTCATATAAGCTGTGATGTATTGAAACATGAAATATTATTATATAAATTGAGGAATCAGCAGAATGATTTGGCTAAACTCTGAGATTTAAAAACCTGGGACTCACCCCATTCTATGGCCATGGAAGAGGTGAGAAAGAAATCTGCAAATAACATGGAAGGAAAATCAGATGTGCCATAACAAATATATAACTATTATTTTAAATAATAAGGAAATCATTTAATAGCTCATGCATGTCCAATTCATTCTTTATTGTCAAGTTGAGTGGTGTGATTAAGTACCAAAATGCTCAGTGGCTGATAGGGTGTTCCATGTCTATTCCAAGTAGGGAGGGCCTTTCTAGTTAAAGAAAGTGTGGGGATAAGTCTAAGGTCTCTGGTTGAGAGGTTAAGCTCCTGACAATGTTTCCCCTCTCCACGAGATGTCAGGGCGTGCATCTAATAAAGATGAGTATTCCAACATTTATTGATAACTGGTATTTTTACTTTTATGATATTTATACAAGTAGAAGATATGATGGATTAATTTATATTGTTGAATTCAGTTATTTCCTTTGATAAAAGCAACCTTTCTCGTCAATGTAATTGGTAACCAGTTAGATCGGTTGACCTTCCAACTGAATATGGAATATATCTATAGGATTGTTATTTCAGTCTTTCATTTATAAAAATAATGATTATGAGCAAATCTTCTAATCCTCTATTATTGCCACAGTTAGCATTAGGAAGAATAGGAATGAAACAATGGTATTTGATGCCCTAAATGATACAGTGGTATCTGACGTCCCAAATGATACAGTGGTATTTGATGCCCTAAATCATCCAATGGTAATTGATGCCCCAAATGATATAGTGGTACCTGATGTCCCAAATGATATAGTGGTAACTAATGCCCTAAATGATCCAATGGTAATTGATGCCCTAATTGATATAGTGGTATTTGATGCCTTAAATGAAACATTGGTATTTGTCATTACAATAAAGTAGTATAGCTATTTGTTCCTTAAGACGTATTTTATGGACTAACTTGGGTTTTGCAGAAGCATCTCTAGACGATTTTCGGTTTTGAATTCTACAGTATGTAGATTTTAAATTCCTTGGTAAATTCATCGATGGTGTTTTCAATTGTTAGTTATGGAATTTCGTTTAACTGATTGTAATCATTAATCTCATTCACATGAATGTAACTGATATAATTGTCTTCCTATGAAAATGAAGTAATAACTATATTTCTTTGATATGTTAGTTGTTAGTTAAGACCAGGGTAATGTGGTTGTTACAAGGGGGAAAACCCTAGTGGGAATGATGCCCATAAGATGATGTACTAATATAGAAGTTCCTTGTGAAAGGATAGACTCTATTAGGAGCCAAAGAAATACATTCAGTACATATGAGTCCCTGCTAGGAGACTTTGAATCCCTATCAAAAGATTCCAACCCTATTAGAAGTTATGCCAACCCTATTAGGAGTTGATAGGAAGACAACTAAACCCACTGTCCAAATTGCTTCAAGACTGTCTTCAGTAAACAATCTTCAGGATAACACATTCAAGTTAGATGAACTAACTAAATAGCAACTATTTTGCCAATATAGTTCCTTTGAAGTTCACAGTACATCCTCAACGTCAATCTCTGCTTTGATCTTATACAATTCGCATCCAAAGCTCGCATAAGATAACATATGATCTCACTGATGATTACAACCAAGGAAACAAACTTTCCATTATACCAAGTCCTAAAACAACTATTGAGTTGTCATTGAGGCTTTCTCAATTTACAATAAATAATATAGGACCACACTAAGATATTATATTACACTTTACATTAAAAATAACACTTTTCATTATGATATTAACAATAGTCGGCCTCCTGGGAACAACACATTGAATAATCTTCACAAATCTTCATGGAATGAACATCTAATTCCGCAATGTTAATCATAACATCCTGAACATGTCTTCTACCATAATCCAAGCGCGTTGAACGATCTTCAGTCTCAACAAAATGATAAAACACAATTACTAGTACTTGCTTTCCAGAAACTCGATCTGAGAGCAGTTTCCACAAGATCTTTTGTAACTAACACAAATCTGCATCTCTTTCCATGAACATAGACACAGTATCAGAATACATTCCTAAATTCTCCACTAAGTGCGTAGAACATAACACTGACTTCGAACCTCGCCGAATGAATCTTCCTTTGTAACTCTGGCTGAATTGTCCAGAAAACTGATATGTTGACATCAATGACAAACATAGTCATGAATGCAACACATAAGCACTCAATCATCTCTCTGACATACTGACAATCTCACCACACAATCAAATCAAGCATTCATGCTTAACAATTCCACCTTCATAAAAAAAAGGTTTCAATAATTTTTTATAAAATCATGATTTCTTTCACATTGATTGGGTTGTACCTCGGGTTTCATGGACAAATGTTCCTAAAAAATGCATTGGAGTTTATTGAGGTTTGTAGGTGTTGTTACTTGTGACATTTTTTGGCAAAATCATTGTTTTTTAGAGTAACAAAGTTTTTTGAAGCTAATCTCAGTACCTCTGGATAAAGGGAGGGATAGCTTTGTTACCAACATCAAGTTAAAAAGATTAAGGTGAACATTATTATATCTAGAAGTTCTATAGCACCTAGGAGAGTCTTAATAGAAGGTTCATATTGCAAAGTGTTCTAAAGAGAAGAGAGCAACCTTCTTTGTATTCATAGCCAAAGAACTTAGAATTTTTGTCAAGAATCTTCCAGGGTAGGTACTTAATAAATTGAATATTAAGGGAGGGTATTAGAATGATATTGTATTATTTACCTCATAATGGTCTTTTAAGCCACTTAATATATCTGGTCAGTTAGATAGTTTGGTATAATTCTATTTTAGATCTCAAGTAATGATTGTCTCTTTAAGAAAATTGTTTATGTATTTCATTATTAAAGGAGCCTTTGTTTCCTTTGTAATTACTTCATTCAATCAATCGTTATCATTTCACCTCCTCTAAAGATAAGAGATAATCTTTAGCTGCTTCTACTTTATTTTTCACTATCACTATGCTTGGACATCTTGGACTTCATCTAATGACTTCTCCATCACAAATTCAACTCTCTCGTACAATCTTAGATTGATTCTAAGTATCTATGGCATGCAATAATAGAATCCAACCTCTCTAGAAATTTTCCACAAACACCTCATTGTCCTCTCCATATTCACATGGCATTGGCCTTCTCTAGACCACTACATCTCTTTCAGCATAAATCTTTACAGCCATTGTTACATCCCAAAATTTTTTCAATTTAAATAATCATATAGCTGTTATGTAATTCATGTGAAATCAGTTGGCTAGCAATCCAATTGAATAATATGATCATGTGAAACGAAAATATGGTTGTTCGTTTTAATTCATGTGGAGATGACATGTTAGTTGTTTGTTACATTTTTTTCACAGGAAAAAAATATTTGTTATTTTAAGAAGTTTCGAAAAGTTAGTTGCTTATTTGAAGTGGTGGTTAACCATTACAATGATTATATAAATGATTTTTTATTATAGTTACCTTAATTTATATTAAGGAACATGTTATTATCGTGGAAATTCTTTTTGGTTGCCGAACACGAGAAAGGGGGAAGTATTGTCAAAATGGGAGCTAGGGTTGGGGCACCAAATGTCCACTGGCAGGCCATCGCATATGGATTCTAACCATCTTGGCTAAGGTTAAATGACTAGGCAAGGAAAATTATACCTCATACAACATGAGCTAACCAATCAGTTCATAACACTTATCTACTAAAGAAAAACATTAAGCATTTAATTAATAACATAAGTTGTTACCTTTTTATCTGAGATCATTATGGAACCTCTTGTTATACTTCATATATTGACACCATGACATCATGATACCTATACTTGCACATACATGTGTGTGTGTGTGTGTATGAGTAAATCAATATAGTGATACAAAAGAAATAAATGATTAAATTTACGCACATGTATGTATATGTGTACGTACAAATAGAGGTAGCATAGATATCACAATGGCGATATTTTTTTAAAATATTTTGGAGGGAGAACCTTTATAATTATCATTATTATTGTTCCCAGCTGATTTGAGGGATTGTCTACCTCTTCATCGAGCTTTTATTTCTCAAATGTTCTTTTCAAATATTTCAACCGATGGAGTTTATTTATTTTTGAATCAATAGAAATGTAATTCTTTATGGAACTGATGTCTGGCTATGTGTCCACCACCTCAGCCTTTCTTGTAATTGAGCATGCATTTGCAGACTATTTTATATATCTTCTTGCCATAACTTGGCGAGCATTCTTCTTCTAGTTTTAGCTCTGTGATTTTATTCACTCTTGCGGCAGTAATCATAAGCCATATACTGCAAGCATTGTTGTTAGTATTGTGTGCGCGCTCTATATCTTTCAAGAGTGAAGCATTGTGGTACCAAACTTGCCAAGTCCTCCTTAGCATTCAACTTTTGCAGATTTTTATTTTTGGCTACCAGACGAGGATAGCAATTTATACCCGCACAAGGCAGCCACCTCTTTCTAGCAACACAATAAGGTTATGCATTACATTATTCCATTATTTATGCTACAACAGAAGGATCGAATGATGATATCATAGATGTGAACTTCATATGTTGTCAATGTATTATTGCAAGTAATCTGCTATGCATATGTTATTTACAAATTTTGTGTATGATATGATGTTTCAAAGCATTGAAGTACTTACTGTGAATATTGATAAAATACGTTCACTTATATAGAGGGGTTGGCAATATGCCTCTAAGATAAGTATAGTGTTTGATGCCATGATTAAAAAAATTGTATAATGATACCAGCATCGAACTTTACTCAAGAGATCTCCTAGGAAGCACCCATAAGGACCAAAATGGTCAAAATAAAGGGCGGGAGGAGAGTACATCCTTGTAATAACAAAAACAAGATGAAATCAATAATGTGTACATAAATATAACAGCATTAAATTACTAAGTCAGCTCATAGTTGTCCAATATATAACTCTTGTTGTCAAGTCGAGCGATGGGTGATCGAGCATAATTAGTAGCCTACTGAAATCCTTGGCCAAGGTAGCTTAGTGGCATGCTTGTCAATATGATCACTAGAGGTGAGAATGCTAGCTAGTAGAGGATAGGTTGATGGAGGATATCTACAGCCTCGACTGCAATCTAGTCGACACTCTAACACCTAGATACTCAGGTGGCAGGATTGTGGTACCCCAAGCCTAACCCCGAGGTTGGGAGGGCCTTTCTCGGATGAGATTGTGTGGGGATAAATAAAGATCCGTGGGTAGCAGGTTAAACCCATGAAAATGCTTCTCCTGTCCACCAAATGTCGAGGCTTGCTCAACACAATAACCGTTGTCTGCTTCATATCTAGTACTTGATTCTTTTTGTATTTTCGTTCATCATTAACATATTATTATGTAATCATGATTATGTTATTTCCTTATGTTATCATTTGAAAGGTTGTATTAGGAATGGAAAAGAAATAGATATGGAAGTTATAATTGTATTTCATGTGAATTAGATTAGTACGTTATTGATCTCTTTAATATGAATTGCAAAATCTGAATGAGTTTATTAAATTCCTCTTTCATATGAAGTAGCTGATATAACTGTCACTTTGTCATTCTGTTATGTATATAAATGTATCTTGAATTATAGTTTTAAAATGGCTACTGGTAAATAGCATGTTACAACCACTCCCACATAACACAATCCCAAAGACCCTTGCTCCTTGAGCCAATAACACACACATACAAGATGAAAGCACCAAGATACCATTTAATGGAATCAAGGTTTGTGGGACAGATGAAAGACAACCTTCTCCTAGCACAATAACATACAACCCCACCAAATTGGAATCAACAAAAATGTTGGACAACTTGCACATCATCTACTTTTAGTCACACACAATCACATAGTTTATTGAATTGGAAATCTTTTCTTTTGTGCACGACTCCATGGAACCAAAATGTAGACTTATACTATTGATTATCACACACATTTACGATAAATATGTAGGCTTTCTCAATTTACAACGAATAGTATAGGACCACACTAAGATATTACATTACAAATAACACTTCCCATTATTATATTAACAATAGTCGGTCTCTTGGGAACAACATGCTGAACAATCTTCATAGAATGAACATTTGATTCCGCCATGTTAACCATAGCATCCTGAACATGTCTTCTACAATAATCCTAGCCCATTGAACGATCTTTGGCCTCACCAAAAAGATACAACACAATTACCAGTACTTTCTTTCCATAAAATCGCTCTAAGAGCAATCTCTACAAGATCTTTTGAAACTAATGCAAATCTGCGTATCTCTTTCCACAAACATAAACACAACATCAGAATACGTTCTTGAATTCTCCACTAAGTGCACAGAACATAACACTTTGACCACGAACCTAGCCAAACGAATCTTCCTCTGCAACTTTGGCTGAATTGTCCAAAAAATTGATATGTTGACATCAATGAAAAACAAAGTCATGAATGCAATACATAAGCACTCAATCATCTCTCTAACATACTGACAATCTCCCCGATAGAGTCACATCAAGCATTCATGCTTAACAATTCCACCTTCAAAAAAAATGTTTTGATGATTTTTATAAAATCATGATTTCTTGCAAAGTGATTGGATTGTACCGAGGGTTCCAAGGACAAACGTTCCTACAAATGCATTGGAGTTTATTGGGTTTGTAGGTGTTGTTGCTTGTGACAATTTTTGGCAAAATCATTGCTTTTTAGAGTAACATTTTTTTTTAAAGCTAATCTCAGTACCTCTGGATAAAGGGAGGGATAGCTTTGTTACCCAACATCAAGTTCGAAAGATTATGGTGAACTTGGTCGTTTCTAGAAGTTCTATAGCACCAGGGAGGGTCTTAGCAAAAGGTTCACATCGCAGAGTCTTCTAAAGAAGATGGGGCAGCCTTCTACGTATTCGTAGCCAAAGGACTTACAAATTTTGTCAATTATTTTCCAAGGTAGGTACTTGATAAACTGATTAGAATAATATTGTATTATTTACCTCATAATGGTCTTTTAAGTTACTTAACATATCTAGTCACTTTATGTATCTAATCACTTAATAGATCTTGTCAGTTAGATCATTTGGTATATTTCTATTTCAGTTCTCAAACAATGATTGTCTCTTTTAGGAAATCATCTATGTATTTCATTACTTAAGGAACCTCCATCTCCTTTGTAATTACTTCATTCAATCAATCAATTATCATCTCACATCTCTTCTAAAGATAAGAGATTATCTTTTGCTGCTTCTACTTTATTTTTCACTGTCACTATGCTTGGACATCTTGGACTTCATCTAATGACTTCACCATCACAAATTTTACCCTCTCATCCCATCTTAGATTGATGCCAAGTATCTATGCAATAATAGAATCCAGCCTCTCAAGAAAACTTCCACATAACAGCTCATTGTCCTCTCCATATTCACATCTCATTGACCTTCTCTAGACCACCTCATCTCTTTCAGAATAAATCTTCACAACCACTCCCACATAACACAATCCCAATGACCCTTACCCCTTGAGCCAATAACACACATACAAGATGAACCCACCAAGATACCATTTAATGGAACCAAGGCTAGTGGGACAAATGAAAGACAACCTTCTCCTAGCACAACAAAATACAACCTGTAATGTCCCCACTTTTGGTTTAAAATTGTAAACTATAACCTGTAACAATTTGTTAGTACGAAATAGAAAAATATATATTAAACATGTTAGAAATAATGAACTAATTACACGTTAGGCTAACTACTACCCTTGCTAGCCCCTCTTAATCCTTCGGGAGAGGTCCTTTCGCCAATCACTTAATCCTTTGGCGAGAACTACATCTTGATTAGTAATTGTCATAGAAAGAACTTCTCCCTTAGGCCTCTTTGAGATCTCTGATAACACTACTTGGTAGAGATCCCACCTCTACCAAGTCTCTTATCTTTGACATATGCATATGTTTAACCACTACAATATATATTGTCTATAAGAGATTCTCTAAAAATCTCTCTCTTGGATTCCAATTTGGAATCTTGACATTCGATTACAAATGCCCTCTAGTCTCTAAGTTTTTTCTATAAGAACTTGACATTCATTTAGAATGCTCTTTTATCATCTATTAAAATTGATCTGTGATGGTATCTCTAACACTATCAATAACTATTGTTTGATAACCTCTCGCTATTCTGATGGTACAGTATGCCAAAATATCTGACTAAACTCCTCATGTTTTTTGTATGAGGCTATCATGGTAGTAAATTAACTCAACATATAAGAAGCCCATTGAATATTGATCCTCAACTCTATATTCTCAATTAACATTCTCGTATTCTTTATCACTATCAACTCTTGGTTAAACATAATAGTAAATAGACCCACTTGCCGTTGATGTTTAGTATGTTGGTTACTACGTTTCTTCAAATCTTCTTTTAACATGTAATTTATACCTTGGGGCTCAGATTGTATTGTCTTCCCTTTATCAGAATTTCATCCTTTTGCTAAAATTCCATCTACGTAGCCTTCCATAGCCTTGGAACTCGTAGTATCTTCTATTGCTTCTTATTCAATGTCCTTGTTTTTGGCAGCAGATAGGATTGCAAGTATCTATGATTTAACATTCGAGACTTGGCTACTTATCCTTTGTATTCTCGTCTTTTGCTCAATTCTCTAATTTGGTGTATTGTTGTTGTTCAGTCTAGCAAGCGTGGGTCTCTGCCTTCCTTCTAATGTTCGATACTTGTTGGCCATCTTATTGACTCTGCTTGCGATATTGATATTGTCACCTTGAAGTAGATGTCATTCCTATTTTAATTTTAATGGTGTTGCTCGATTTGTTTGCTTCTGTTCTTTATTATTTGACGATAATGATTATCAATGCTTCTTAGTTTTGTTTGTATTGTGTTTGATTCTATGTTTGTTCCCATGTTAGATGGCTATCCAACTGCTTCCAAATATCATCTTCTTTTGTTCCTTTGCGTTTGTAGTTTCCTTAGGACTGGATGTATTCGCATCGTGTGTGAGTCCACTCTGTGTCTCTCCTCTATATATAGCCTAATCTGTGCCACTGCATGTATATTGTTTTGTGCCTCTCGTACTTTCTTATCTGCACTAATTGGAGATGTGTAAGCAACTTGTCGTTTTGCCAGGAATGCGAGTATGCCCTCAATACTTGTTCTAGCCTCTATTGTGAACCAAATTGTATATTCCCATGCTTTTTCTTTTTTCCCATGTATTCCTCTGTATATATTATTTTGTCTTTCTAACAGTTGTGTCTATACAAGATCCATCGTTATTTTTACTTAACCCAATAATACATATTATCCACAAATGTTTATCATATTTAGTTATAAAATTTATTAATGTTTCCCATAATATTGACTCATTTATATATTGTATGTTTCCATTCTTTATAATATTTATAATATATTGAATAATAATTTATATGATTATTATTATATTTATATTTTACTATTTTATTTAATTAATCAATCAATTATACTATCTCTTAATTTTTTAAATCATAATTTAGTATAATTATATATATATAATTATATCGGGAGAGGGGATATTACACGACCCCACCAAATTGGACTCAACACAAAGGTTAGACAACCTGCACATCATCTACATTTAATTGCACACAATCACACAATTTAATGAATTGAAATCTTTTCTTTTGTGTGCAACTCCATGGAACCAAAATGTAGACTTATACTACTGATTATCACACACATTTACGATAAATATTTGCTGACATAGACCTAATTTTAAACACACCCAATAGAAACTAAATTGCTTGTGGAAATCTGGTTTTAAAATTAGAATATTCCCAGCATCATTTGCTGATTTGCTGGTTTTTGATACTCAACCATTGGAACCTCACATCAATTTCATTTCCCTTGCATGAGACACCAAACCATAAACCCAAACCAAATCTCAATGTGCCAGCCCTTACAAGCTTCTAAACATAATCTTGCTTATAAATGACAGAAAAGTACTATTTTTATCTTCCTAATTTTATATTCATATTTTTTGACTGTTGCTCCTATTTTTCTTTTGGTGTCCAACTAATTTTGCATTTTGCTATTCAATTCAGTACTCTATTGTGGCATTCTTGCAGTTGTTTTGGTTGTCTTTTTGACATCAAATTTTCTAATATTATTTCCTTTGATGTTGAATCATTGTATCTACGTCCTTGTCCTCAATTTTGAGGGTATTGCCAAATGTTCTTCTAACCCACAAAAGTGAACTTCTACTTTCTCGACTTATACCCTATTGCATAATTGTGCATCAATTCCATCAGTTTTTTACTTGAAAAGTTGAATGAAATGGTAGCTTTGTATTCAATTGTATAGCTACACCTTTGTTACAAACTTTTAAAATATATATATATATATTTTTTTTTCTTTTCAATTTTCCAAATCTCTTCTTAATGACATTGTTTGTGTCCATGGTGTTAATGCAACATACTCTGCTTTTGCATTGGATAATACAACTATATTCTACTTCTTCGAACTTCATATAATCAGTAGACTTTTGTTGGCATAATGATGCCATGCAATTATGTTAGACAGAAGTTTTCGGTAGATCATCATGTGTGTGTTGTCATTACTAGAAAACAAGTGATCTACAAGTGTTAGATTGCCTATACCAGTAACAGGATCGATCAGAGAGTTAAAACAGTTTAGGATAAATTGAGCAAAGGCAATTAGATTGAATGTTTTGGATGTGAGATGAAGGTTTTTGTAAGTTATGAGTTATGAGTTCTGGCTTATAGGATATGTTGGTAAGACATGTTTGAAGATGTTTGTGAAGAAAAATCTACTAGGTATGTCCAGGAAGTCAAGTTACAAGCTATAGAATGTATAACTGTTGACGGGCAAAGTTAAGTTGGAAAGATTCAATGAACTGTACAGTTTGTGATCGAGTTATGTAAAGTGAGTGTTATGGTAAATTGATGTTGTTGTCGTTGTATTAAACAAAGGAGATGATAGCTCCTTATATAGATTTACAAAGATGATGCTTCTAAACAAAACAATTGTAAACTAAAGATAAAAATAGAAACTACCTAATAAACTAAAGACTAATACCTAAAATGACCATTAAAGAAACATTATAATACTCTAATACCCTCCCTTAAAGGTCATTGTTTAACCGATGTCTTTTGATCACAAATTCTTCAAAACATTTTGCTGCTGCTGAGATCCTCCCTGGAACTACAAAATGTTAATGACAAAGAAGCCAAATCTGTGCAAAAAATAATAGAGAAGGGTTCAGAATGCTTTGCAAAACGTGACAAGAGCTTGCCACTAACTCTGCCACTAACCCTCCCAGAATCAGCAAACCATCTAACCATAAATATCAAACAAACATCCAACTTGATGCTAGATAACAAAGCCACTCTTCCTTGGAGACAGAGACAAACACTAATAACAACTAGCGCAATTTTGAAGAAAAATCGGCAAACCCTCCAAACTTTGCAAATGAGCACGATGCCCCAAAACAAACTCCAATAAACCACGACTTTTTAGGAGAAAATCAGAAAAAAATGAACACGATTTTTGTGGTGAAAAATCAATCAAACCCCAACATGATTTTTTAAGTGAAAAATCAATCATAACCAAACAATAAAAAGCTTCATTATTTTAGGAAAAATGATAAAATCCAAATATGATTTTCAAGGAAAAAATTATTAACCCACAAAGGAATCTCATGCAGCTTTGCGAATTACAAAATCAGAAATTTTTCGAGGGAAAAAATTATGATAATCTATCAGAAAATTTTTAAGGGAAAAATGACGAAAACCCATCAGAAAATTCTCAAGGGGAAATATTATGAAAACCCACTAGAATTTTTGAAGGGTGGCAATATGTAAGACTTCACGTGGTAAACCAACACATGCAAGCAACCTGCAAGCACATGCAAATACATGCAACCCTAAAAAATCAAAAACTTTTGTTGTGACCAAGAAATTGCAGGATCAAAATCCTTAATCAAGCTTGCGATTTCCAACAAAAATCTTCATAAAATACCTCTAGCGATTTTTATTTCTAAAAATTTTTAAAAAATGGAAAAAAATTCCAAATCAAAAGAGGCTCAAATTTTTCTTTTAAAATCCTCCAAATTTTATGAAATCCCATTGACCTGCTTTGATACCATGTTATGTTAAAATCGATGTTGTTGTAGTTGTATTAAACAAAGGAGATGAAATTTCTTTATATAGATTTACAAAGACGATGTTTCTAAAAGAAACAATCATCAATTAAAGACGGAAATAGAAACTACCTAAAAAACTGAAGACTAGCTAAGATGTCCATTAAAGAAACATTATAATATTCTAATAGTGAGTTGGAAAGTCTGAAGAGGTCAACATGAAGGCATAGATTTCAAGGTATTGATTATCACTCTTAAGATTTGAATCGAGTTTGAGGCTGACCATTGGGAACACGTTTACAGGTTTTCCACCACCTCAAAGAAAATTATAAAAGTGATGATAAATTGATGCGCAGTAAGAGAGAATGTGTAGAGGTGTTATGATGTGAAGTTTATAAAGTGTGATTGAAGTGCACTGTGTCTAAGCAAACAATTGATCAGAAGCATAAAGGATATGTCATGCAATAGGTGCAATAACTAGATCAAAACAAACTTGTTGATTTTAACAGGTTGATAAGCAAAATCCTTTAACCATTAGCTCTTAACAGGGATGTGTAAGATCCTAATAGATTTGAAGAAGAAAATCCTCTAAAGTGACTCTTAGGAGTTTTGAATCCCATAACTAGGTAGATATAATCGATCTTATTGTAAAGCTTCTAAGAAGGCTTAACACTCTTAATTGGGTTAAACCCTAACCATGTGGATGTAAAAAGCTCGTAATAGGGCAACTTGATTACTACAATACTGAAGATTTGTGAATCACAATTCTCACCATGGATTTTCCCTATAACCAAGGGTTTTCCATGTGAAAAATACTTGTTTCATGTGTTAATGTTTGAATTACTTTGTTACTATTTAGTTATTTCATTTGCATGTTTCAGACTAAGCAAATTCGTGGTGAAATTGTTTAAAGTTTTAACTACACCGATTCACCCTCCCTCCCCCCAGCGTTTCCTAGTATTAATAGACTCCCTAATGTAAAGCAACATTCTAATCAACTAGTGATCCTAACCAATCTAAGTCTAATAAAATAGACAACCATGAAACTTCAACCATATGATAATGAGTTCCATGATCCTTTACTCCTTTCACATAGCTTATTATTCTTTATGCTACTTGTAAATGTCTTTTTGTTAGTTCACCTATCTCAATTGATAAAACAAACTTAACATCCAATCTATCAAATATATTAACTGCCCAACAATATTTTTGTATTTCCTTTCCCCTACTTTTGGTGACCCGTCTTCTTTCATCAATTTTTCTCAACATGCGATCGATGCATCAATGCCTTTGCAATCTAGCAAGTACTTTTGCATTCTACTTTTGATGGTCCATATTCTTTCATTGTTTTTCTTCATGAGCAATTGGTGCATCGATTCCTTTACAAATTAGCATGTTAAACTTATTCAATATATCATGTACCTACTTGGCTTGATAGATAAAGATCTTATAAGTAGATCAACATAACTCCATGCCATGAAAATACTGTGCAGGTTCAAATTCAATTATTTCGAAAAAATCACTCCCTTTCAATTCTTTCTTCATTCTATTTGAGCTTCTTCAAAACACATTTATATAGATTACTAGCTCAAACAAAGTATTTTACTTAAATACTTCAATTGTTTGTTGATAAGAATAATTACGATTACAAATATATTAAGAAAGAGAAAATGCCACAATGTTAAAATTCGCTAAGCTTAAAGTGCAATAGTAGTAAAGTTGCCCTCAAGAATCCGATGGGATTTCATTCTTCAAACTCAAAAACAACAACAGGATTTGTTCCCAAATCTCTACAGACAAATATAGAGAATTAGCCCTCTGTGAGTTAAGCTTCTCCTAATATAGAGTGGATGAAGCTTAGTTTTCGTAGGGTCTTCTATGGCATCCCTAGTCTCCCCTATTTGATCTCACAGTGAAATTTGCTTGGCAACCTCCATCATCTTTCTTTGTTAGGGAACAAAAAATGAGGTAAAGGCTTTAAATGGTGGATGAGCCCCGATTACTTATCTCAAGGAGTGGATACATTAGTCTTAGAAAGGAATTCCCAAATTGCCATCAATGCAAAGATAATAAGAAGCCTTCTACCTAGAAATTGAACAATATTCTTCATATGGAAGTGGAGCTTATACAATCTTTCAACATTTCTCCTTCACCCGATGCTTCAAGAAGTGAACCTGGGGAGAGTTTCTATTGGTAGATACAATAATAGTAAATGTTTCTTAATACATGAATTTAAGAGCACCTTAAAATTGATAGGCAACTTTCAATGCATATATACATATGTAAGAGTGCCTAGAAATTGAGCAATATTCTTCATATAGCAGTGGAGTTGTATGCAAATTTTCAACATTTCTCCTTTACCCAATGCTTCAAGAAGTGAACCCAGAGAGAGATTTTATAGGTAGATGCAATAGAAGTGAATGTTTCTTAATACACGAATTTAAGACCACCTTAAAATTGGTATGCAACTTTCAATGCATGTACATATGCAATTAGTGGGTAGATTTTTCACCTTCACTACTCACATCCTCCCCTTTAATGCTTCCAAAATTGAATGTACATGTGCTTAATGACATTCTCCTATAGGATATTGCACACCATTTAGAGAGGAAATTAGGTATAGGAGATTGTCACTTTGTTTCACATTTAGCAAAGGTATGGAGGAAGATTTTGTGTAACAATTGTTGTGTGAGTGCAATAGGGATAATGTAGGTATTATAAGAACTTATTTTTCCCTAAAGGAATATTTTCTTGTATAACTAGCCAAATTCACACCTATATTTAAACTTTCAATTCCTCTTCAAGACCTTTATTCCACTTGGCTTTCTCCCTTTTGTACTTGAGCTGAAATTCCTTTCAGATGTCATTTCCTACTATTGACCTTTTGATGGTGGATAGAGATAAAAAAAATATCTTAGCATGCTCTTGCTCAAGACCTCGCATGTAGCCCCCAATTCTTCTCTTGAAGTGTTAAAAGAGGCAGATTTTTGGTGGGGTGAAGCAATAGAAGCTAAACTATAGATTGGAAAGCAATGTGGGTGCTTATGTTAACTACTAAAAGTACAATAACAATAAATAAATTGTAGTACAAGATATTGATAATTACTCAGAACAAGTATAAATGCACAAGCATGTAGCTAGCAATGGTTTATTCTAGAAGTAGCTTTTAACTTGATAATCCAAGCACTACAAGGAGTACCTTCATAAATCAGTGCACTTCTTTGATCACGGAGGAACTATTTGAAGGACCAATGATTAAGTGAACTATTCACAGCCATTGAATGACTTACACTACCTTGCCAACAATGAAAATAATGAAACTAAGTCACAATAATAAAAATTTACCATCTAAAACTTGTATATCCCAATGTGACAAATTGTGGGACTCTATTTGCTCTCTCAGAATTGTGGAGGAATAAAGATCTATTTATTTGGTTAATAATATGGAAACATTAGGACAAGTCCAATTTCTTCATTGTCTCCATCTAGGTGAAGAAGAAGATCTATCTTATAAAGTTGAGACAAGGAAAGACGGACTTGTGCCAGTGGGTATCCTCTTGGATACAAAGTAGATCAAGGAGAGGAAAGATTGTAGTGATGTTGACACTATTAAATGAGCCTTACATGATGATTGAGCCATCATGCCCCTGCCAAGTTCCTTCTCGCCCCTCCTTGAAAGAAAGTAAAAATAAATTAAAATGGATATGCATCACTGATCAAAAAATTGCCTTATTTATAAAATGTCACAATTTTATAACATCTAATAGACTCCCTTATGTAAGCGCTTGAGTTTAAATAAAGAAAATGCTGGCAAACCTTAATGGAAATGAATAAAATGACTGCTGGCCATCATTTATGAAAATGATTAAAATGACTGCTGGCCAACCTAGCTTGGTGCTCATCTTTGATGTAATAAAATAAAGTACATGATTGCTTAGCTGGCCTTCACCTATAGGCAATTTGAAAAGTAAAATCATATATGCCTTGTTCCAAGAGGCTGGTCTCTTCTGGAAAAGCAACTCTCTTTATAGGGCCAACCAAATAAGCAGTTAAGAATAACAAACAAAACAGAAGAGTTGCATTCCTTGCATATATATATATATATGTATGTATCTGTGTGTGTGTGTGTGTATAGGAGGACAGTTCATTTTCTGAGGAGCAGAAAAAAAAGGAGAATAATAATCAGAGCAGTCTTAGTACAGAAGACACATGAATACATATTTGCAGAACACATATGAATACAGCAGATTTGAAAGTGGCATATACAGATCAAGTAACAGGCATCAAGTAAAGTAATTTTATAAGTTTTTGTATCATAAGAGCAGATCAACACATAATATATCAGTGCTCAGGATCAGATTAGACATAATTATTTGGTGCAGGCAGTAGCATTCCTGTTCTTTTGTGTTATGCATGAATATATGTTTGATATGCATGCTTAATATAGCCAATATGGATAAAGGCTATCTCATACGTCTGTGTTCTGCTATTATCTCTTACTAGATAATAAAATTCTTATGATTCACAATCTATCCCCATAAACAATCATATCGGAATGGAAGAAAGTGTGTTAGAGAAGGGTGGTATACCTTGTTGATGTGAGTTTTATTCTACTACAACATGCAGAATCAAACACTCAATGCTCCAGGATGAAACATCAATTACTCAATCCTCTCTTGATATAAGGTCACCTCTCATGCTATGCTTGCAAAGTAAGATCACGAAATGACTTCAAGGTTCCTTCTATTGTGGATACTTGCTCAATGATACGATGTGATTTGTTGGTAATCACTTAGGGGACTTGCATTATTCATTCAACAGATATCAACTCTTGCACTCCTAAAGATTTGGCTTCACAATGGTAAAGATAGTATAATTTTGATTTTTCCAATTTCCACTTCAACTTAAACTTAAACTTCCTAAGTTCGATTACTATTCTTAACTATGAATGCAAGGTTCATGGATTGTCTTGGACTCTACTAGATGTAGCTTGATCAGTGACTCCACCTACCTAATGCAAGCTTTTGAGGAATAAACAAATCGTTTTTGCATCAATATCCCCTCTTCAATCTCATCAAATATATGCAAACTAAATATTGAATATGAATTGAAATTAAGTGCTTTCAATCATCAGCTTGCCACACAAGGCACACTTACAATCAGCAAGAGGCAATTGGCCAGGAATTGTCAAGTCAATCAAGTAAACATCCACAATCTCTTTCATCCAACTAAACTACTTCTACTTAACATGAAAAGAAATCCTAATCCAAGTGAGAGATGCAAAGAACCAAGCAATACTCCAAAATGATCGTGCATATCCACCATGCAAAACACAACAATGAATATAGAACAATTTTGGTAGTACTTTGTCAACAATTCTCCAGCTTAACTCTCCTTTTAAAAAGAGTGCCAACAAGCCTTTATATGGGGAGCTCAATTACAACAAATGGCTAAGATTAATTTGAAATCAAGGGCCAAGATTGATCTACATTATCCCTAATCAAGGTTCAATACCCACCCACTACAAATATTAAATTCTTGTCCAATTACAATTAGGCACCACCATGTACGCCAACTAGAAAATTACATTGCCTTCACGGGCTAATAAGAATATTGAAATGCATAACAATCCAACAGGGTGCAATGAAAAGTGGACCAATGAGAAGAGAGCATTTGTAGAAGAAGCCACCGCCTAGCAGAACACTTTAAATGCCTTGAAGAGCCAATCAAAATTAAGGCCATGTTGGGCCTATGCCACTTAGCACCAAATGGCTAATCAAAATTAGGCATTCATTTTCAACCAATGAGCAATTTTAGGACCATGTGAGGCCTACGCCACCTCATTGCCTTGGGAATTGTGTTCCTCATCCTCTTTTTCACATTCAATGAACCTAAACATAATCTCATTAATCATCTCCATGGGACACTTGGCATGTTTTTATCGCTTGAGAAAAGGATAATCACCTCCGCATACTCATCTAAAAACTTGATAAATACATTGATGAGAAATCATTGTTGGCTTTCAATTGCGATGGCTCATCTTCTCAATTACTTCATCCTATTGACAATTCTTCATCTTCTTTGCCTTACAGTCTCTCTCTTGTCTTAATCTTCTAAGTTGTTCCAACAAATGGATTTCAACTTAGCCTTCCTTCCAATGTCAAATCTCTGTTGGTGTAGATGGAGGGTTTGCAACCATCAATACTTTGATTGCTTAAGTTGCTTTCTTAAATGTACTGATCCTTTTCAACTCACTGCTGATGAATCCTCTTTCATTCTTCTTCATCATCTTTGTCTTCTATCCTTTTTAAACTTTTGATTCGCCCTCTTTGCTTTAGCATGTGGACCTTTCCCCATCTTCTTGGCTTTAGACCTTGAGCTCTCACCACTTTTCTCTATAGTAGAACCTGCAACAAACAACCCTTAGTCAATTTTAGTTCAATTCATCAAACTTGGCTCAAGTGGCAAAGTTAAGAGTTGTTGAAGTGTCTAAAATCAGACCTTGGATTCTATCTCAGAATTTAAAATTGGCAAACCTAAGGCTTAAGTAGCATAAATAACTTAGGAATTTTAATCATTTTAATCCTAGGCCTCATCTCACCTGTTTCGAATCGCTCTCACCATACCGCTAACAAAGAATTTAACTGAGATCTGAGAAATGTAAAACTATAGCTCTGAGTGTGATGACAAATCATGGTCCGGAATAGCAAAATGTTACGAGGACAAAATTCAAAGTTGAGGACAGATTTCAATTGATCTCAAGCCTTATATGCTTCTGATATCAGTGAGATCAGTCTTTAATTGGCTGGTAAATATCTGAAATTTGAGAAGTCGGAAGTTAAATCACTAATCAAAAAGCTTGAAATCAGAACCTAGTTTGTTGCTATCAGACCTTGCAAGTGTTTGTAATCCAATAATTGCTGAAGAAATACATTTTGAACCTGCAGACTTGGAGAATATGTGTTGTAGATTAGGTTGTATTAGGTCCAATAAGAAGCCCTGCAAGAAAACTGCAAAATGAACTCCAAAATCTGTCCTTGCTGGCTCAAACTTTTCTAGATCCTCCTGCAATAAACTAGAAAAAATTTTAAAATACTTCTTTGAATTGAAAGCATCACCTGTTTATATACAAATTGGCTTGAGTTTGCTTCTTCAACACAACATTTATTGATTTTGAGGCCTTCTCACTAGATCAAATTACTTTCCTTTCCTTATGAATGGAGGCCATCATTGGATTTTGAATGCCACTCATTAAATATCCAAGCCTTCTCCTTGCTTAAATTGATGTTTTGCATTGAATTTTGTTCTATTTGTTAGATAACTAAGAGGGGGGTGAATCAGTTATAACCAGTCATCCTACAGGCCTTAAAAACACTTTTCTATTATCTTAAACTCTTTAATCTTTCGGACCACTCGCTTGGTAACCAGAACTAACATTCAACTTAATCATTCAAATAACTTTTAACTTCTTCTATCAAGTATCAGAGTAAACTTCTAGCTTATACCAAGTTGCAGCAATAAATAGTAAACATGAAATAAACATGCAACACAATAAGCATCCACACAATTATGACACAAGTATTTAACGTAGAAATCTTGTTAAGGGAAGAACCATCTACGTTAAGGGAAGAACCACTTCGGAACCGGCAACCCAAAAATTTAACTCTTCTGAAGTGAGTTGTATTAGGAGCCAACCTTGTTAAAGGTTACATACACATTGTTAATGTGACCTTGTTAGAGGATTTTCACCAAAGATCATCTAGACCTTATCACTCCTTGCAATATCTAAAGAGTGGCCCGCTCTAAAGGACTTACAAAACATTCAACAGAGTGTCACCATACAATGGATTTACAAATAAGACTGTTAGGTCCACTCGATTAAGAGATTTTCTACTACAATGGTTAGAGAGCAACAGTGAAATGATCTAATAGGTTTTAGAACTACCTTGCTTGTTCAAATCTTTGTGTCACTCAATCTCTTTCCTCTTTCTTCCTCTTTCTTCCTTCTAATCCCTTCTAGCTGATCCACTTACACATCAACTTAGCAGTTTTCTTGCTTGATCTTCACAATGCAGTTATGCTCAATTATCCTTCTGGCTATCACTTGCTTCTTCAACTTCATTAGCAATAATGAACATCGAGTTCATCCATTAAATAGAAATCTTTTGCCACTCCTCTAGAATCGTCCAAGTTCTGCGGCCTAAGCTCAATAGTCAAATCTTCATCAAGTTCAGATTCATTGAATCTAGACGCTCAGGTAATATAGTTTTATCTTGAACTTGGTCTCCAATTAAAATCATCAAACCTCCTTCATCAGATTTTTTTGAATTTCTCAAATCGTAGATCTCATAACTAACTTCATAGTTCATCCTTATCTTCGAAACTTCTCAAACAATCTTTATTTTCATCACATGTCGACCTCAGATTGAATCTTTTCTAAATTGTTCTTCCTTTTTATGCTCGGTTAGCATTATATCTTGCTCAGTTAACACTCTAATTGCTCGGTTAACATGACATATCTTTCACTACTTCACTAGGAGTTTGGTGACAACTGTAATAGCTTGGTTAGTACTGTGGTTCTTCATTCACTAACCAAACTGTCTTGCTTATACATGATCTCAACACTTACCAAAACATGTAAAATAATCAGAGTCTAACTCATTCAAGTGCCCATTGAATAACATACACTTACATCATCATTATACTTTCTTCAAATCCTCTTCATCAATCAAATGATATGGCAGTCTACTGAATTAGCATAATGTCTAACCAATTAAGCCTTGACATCAACGACAACATAACAACTGATATGACTCTTTCACATACATTAACAGCATTATCAGTTGGGGCTAACGCCATTAATTATCCATTCAAGGGCCTTAAACTCAAATATGTATTTAGAACTTACCCTTTGCATTCAAACTTTGAGTTTTAAAAGGAGTTGGGGTTGCATTTGCATTGAACCTATAAACTTCGTTTGGGACCCATACATCGAGTTTAGAGCCCATTTAGATGAAGTTGGGGAGTCAAAATTCAAATTAGAACTTGGACGCCTAGATTGAGCCTGGTCTTGAATTAATTTACGGCCTAATTAGGCCACGCTCCTTATGCTTGGGGTGCAATTAATTTTATTGAGGTCTGATCTGCAATACAAGCCCACGCATTCCATATGGGGCAGGGCCTAATTCAAATTAGGATCTGCATTGCATCAAATTATGTGCCTAGATCGAGGCTCATTTTAGGGCCATATAGGCCACATGCTACATGTTATAGGCCTAGATTTAAGGCCCCGATGCTAGACATTACATTATAGGGCCTGGCTGAATTTGATTTAGGTCTTATCCAAATGTTTTAATGTACCCACACCTCGAGTTTTGGTCCAGATCTTGCCCACGCTATGTGAACAGGACCAGAAGTTTAAATTTGGGGCAGGGTCTAACTGAATTTAAGTTTGTCTTAATAATCTCAAGGCCACACACTAGCCTTTGGGCCCTGTTCTATTGAGTTTTGTGCCCGAATCTGCTTTAATTTTAGCTCAATTACCCACACGCTAGGCCTGATTTATCCAATCAGAGCCATACACTCAACTCAAGGGGCCAATCATCCATTGTAGGGGCCTTTCGACTCGCCTTAGGTCAGCCCTAACCATTGTTTAGCTTCCGTGCTAGCCTTGGGGTCCCTTTCTTTTGTTCTAAGCATGTTTGCCCCTTCAATTATGTGAACTAGGGCCTGATTTAATTATCGAGGTTCACAAATTGTAATTTTCAAGTCTTTAGATCGAACTTTGAGCTTGAATCCTTGAGCTTTGCGGCCCATGCTATGTGTATGAAGCATGGCCATTTAGATCTAGGCCACCTTAGGCTGATGTTTTAGCCTTTGGGGGGCCAAGTAAAGCTTAATCCCAATAATTAAGACCCGGTCCACTTGGAGAGGCCCACATGTTTTGCATTGGGCTAATTATATTGTAGTAACCCCCAACCGGTTAGAGTTCAAAAGAAACACTGTTTTCCTCACTAATCAGTTGTTTGACATTTTGTCAAACATTTTGCAAGCAAACTCTTTATCCAAAGATGACAGCTAGCCATTAACAATGCAAACTTTGAATTTTAAGAGTGAACAATTTATTATTTTGCAAATGTGATCCACAATAAAGCCAGGCTAAAAGTTCAATAAAGTCACTATATTTCAGATATGAAAACTTGTATTAAGTAACAAGTCACATTGATTCTCAGAATTTCATGCAATCTATTTATTTACCAGCCTGATGCAAATTAATGAATTACAAACTGAATCATGAATAGAACTTGGTTACTGTATAGCTTCAGACCTTTGCGCAACCACAACCTTTCAAGTCATCAATGTTGTTGCTGTAGCAAAGACCTTCTTCCCCAGTTTGTGGCTTGAGTGCAGACATATAACCAGTAGAAGACCATGTAGCAGTGATGCTGATTTCTGGAAAATGCAGCGCCAATTATAACAATGGCAATCACCCTCTATGCAGCAGCATATCGATCAATAGCAGACCTCAGAAATCAGAAATGTCAGTGGAGTGCCAATAATCAACGCTCATCAACAGAGAAATTGAGCTTTCAATCAGCATATAAACAAGAAGTTCCTAAGTTACAGATTTGTCTCGGTATCGCCTAGATGTGGAATCTGACGTGGACAGGTGTGTGATTCGTTTGGAAGCCCTATGGAAGCTAGCCGGAAGCCTATGGCTGGCTTCCGGCCAGCGTCCACAAGGCTTCTGGATGCATCCAGGAGCACCCACGGACCCAACAACTCAAAACATTAAAAAAAACATAAGTTGCCCCATATGCATGTGTTTTAATTGATTTTTTTAGGTTGTTTTTTGCTATGAAACCCTAAAAGGACCCTAAAGGTGAGCCTTGAAGCATTCACAAATCATTTTGGAACTTTGTTTGCACCTATAGCCACTTCTCATTTGGTCTCTAGTTTGCATTGACATTGTAAAGCCAAGTTCAGTATTTTCAAAGAGGATCGATCGAAGGGCAAGAGATAGCTTTCTCAAAGAAGTTGAAATCATTTGAGGTAAGTGATCAATCCCATTCTTGAGTATTTTAATGAAGTTTTTCGAGTTCTTGAAGAAAATTTTAAAGTTTTGATTTAAAATTTTTTTTAAAGTTTTTTAAAGATATAAAGAAGCAAGTTTAGTTATCTATTTTCATAGTTTTTTTTTTCACTTTTTTCCACTTGTACGCATGATGTTCATAGTTGTTAGGACCTGATTAAAATTTATTTATTTTCTTATAGAATAGGTTGCAAAAAACTAGGCAAGAATGGTTGTCAGTGGTAGTGCTGGTCAAAGTTCAGTGGGGGGCTAGGGAGGCCAAGGGACTGATAATTTCAATACTAATATAGGTTCTCCTTTGTGGAGACATACAACACGGATATCACAGGTTGCAAGAGGTGGCTCTAACTATTGGAAGTGCAATTATTGTCAAAGTAACAAAGGAAAACCTTTCAATAGCTCATATTCCCAGGTGAAGCTTCATTTTATGGGCCCCGCTAGCAAAGGATTTGGAATGTGCAAAGGCAAAAATGGTATTGGGATGACTAGTGCAGAAATACTTTCATTTGTAAGAGAACAAGAAGCTGCTGATGCATTGGTCAATAGATCCAAAAAAAGCTACTATCAAGGTCTATCCTCAAAGAGCAAGATGCATGTACCCATTGAACCAATTGTATCCTCCCAACACCCATTCTTGCAAGTACTTGTACTAGGAGAGAATGAGGAAGAAGTAGGAATTTCAACCCGCAAAAGAGGCCCATTGCACATAACATTTAAAATGGAGGCAAGAGACCGTGCTGATGAAGCTATTGCATGTTGCCTCTATGCAAATGGGCTTCCTTTCAACTTGTGAGATCACCATATTGGAAGGAAATGGTGGCAGCAATTAAAGAATCATCGGCTGACTACACAAGCCTGGGGTATGAAAAGGTGTGTATGACTCTATTGCAACAAGAGAAGACAAATATATAGAAAGACCTTCAAACAATCAAAAAATCTTTGAAAACTTCGGGTCTAACTATTGTGTCACATGGTTGGAAGGATACAAAAAACCGACCATTGATTAATGGAATTGTAGTTTCCCCCAAAGGGGCAATGTTTTTTGAAGGTTGTTGGTTGTGAGAGGCAAGTGAAGGATTCTGAATTCATTTCTAGAATTCTCATTGAAGCCATTGAGATGGTGGATAGTGAGAATGTGGTACAGGTGGTCACAAACAATGCCAAAAATTAAAGGGGTGCGGGTGCTTTGGTTGAGAGTCAGTATAACCATATTTTTTGGACCCCGTGCATTGTTCACTCCTTTAACTTGATCATGCAGAAGATTGGCACTCAAATAGATTGGGTGAAGAAAATATACCAAGAGGGGGAGAGATACAAATGTTAAAAGATGCATTGAGCCAAATGGTCATCGATAATCAATAGGGCATATGGAAGACCTCAAATTTAGAAAGAGCACAAAGGGTCAGGGATTTGGTCTTGAATGAGAGTTGGTGGACTCGTGTGGCATATGTATTGGATTTCACTGAGCCCATCATGACTATGCTCCGCTTTGCTGATACAGATACACCTTGCTTGGGGGATGTGTATGATGGCATGGACACCATGGTTGAGAAGGTAAAACATTCTATACAAGCACATAAGAGTGACCCCACACAAAGCAAAGTCTTATGCAATCAAGTGGAAGCAATCATCCACCATCACTAGAATAAGATGACTACCCTATTACATCTCCTTGCATATGCCTTATCTCCTAGGTACTATAGTGAGGAGGTACTTAGTATGTGGGGTAGAGTTGCACCATTTGCAGATGAGGAGGTTGCTTAGGGGAGGCACAAAGCTCTTGCAAGACTCTTCCCACTGGACGAAATGCATGAAAAAGTGAGGGTAGAATTTGGACTGTTTGCTTCGGGGTTAAAGCATTTTCCATTTGCACTAAAGGACCAAAATAGAATGGGAGTTATCACATGGTGGTACATGAATGGTCAACCTTTCAAGCATCTTCAACCTCTTGCAATCAAGGTCCCATCACAAGTAAGTTTTTTATTTTGTTTTGTTTTAAACTTTTATGTTTACACTTGCATTCTAGAATTTAGTGTTTTACACATTCTTTAAAATTAATTTGCTTTTCATTTGTATGTTTTGTAACAACTATCTACATTGCTAGTTCTTCTGTTACTAGAAAGAATCACAGTACATACTCCTTTATCCATTTAGTGAAGTGCAACCGGTTGGGCTCCAAGAAAGTTGAGGACTTGGTCTTTGTCCACACCAACTTGCATATTGTGTTACATAAGAATGATCATTACAAGGAGGGGCAACAAAGCTTTGGGATGTAGCCCTTGAGTGTGTGGATTTGGATGCAACACTTTATGATCTTACTATAATCGGAGATGGTGATGATGATAGTGTGGCACATGGTGCATCTAGCATAAGTGGAACCATGTTTGCTTCAAATGATCTTTCAGCAGTTGGAGATGATGATAAGAATGTGGATTTTCTTGTGAATCATTATGATTCAAACTCTGATGCATATTAGTTGATTGAATCTTCAATCATTAACTAAGTTTTTATTTTGTTGGAATCTTGAACATGACCTATTTGAACTTATTGTCTAAGACTAAACTCTAATGTTGGACAAGCATATATTGATATATCATATGAATTTTGAAATATCTTGAATTTTGATAAAGGGTTAAGTATCATACTCATACTATCAAATGATTTGTTTCTGTATATTTCTTGCATTTCTTTGCATATATATATGCAATATGTTTCCTCTTGCATCTACATCCAAAATAAATAAATAAATTCCCTGTATCCCGTATCCGCGTTCAGAATCCACATCCGAATTGGCAACTTAGACAAGAACCAAAATCACCAAATGAGTCGTGCCAATATGTAGGTAAATGGTACCTAGAAATTGCAGCAGGTTGATGCTAGAATGACTAGTAATTAGGCACCCAAACTCATGAACAATCTGCCTAGGTAAATAGAGATATAGCTGAGGTAAACAAAGATGTGATATAGAGCCTAATCAAACTCGGAGGTTTATTCAGCATGGTTTTCTCCCCATATTATTTCTATGGGGGTTTGGGGGCAGCGCCTCCAAGACAGGGGTCAAGGGGTAATGCCCCTACGGGGTCCTGGGGCAGCGCCCCAGGTGCACTCCCTGTCACAGTACAAGGTGGGGTCAAGGGGCAATGCTGCTATGGGGGGGTTTCGAGGGCAGCGCTCTCGAAGCCAAAAATGCCCTTATATTGTAAAAGGCGTCGACTGCTATTTTTCTTATTGGACGACTTATTCTAGCCCTAATTTTGTAAGCGGCAAAAGCTTGTATAAAAAGGCTTAAGGTTAGGGATTTTCATAATGTGTGATGTGAAAATTGGTTCTTGTGGCGGTATTGAGTTGTAAGGGATTACGGATTGTAATCAAGTTGTAATCACTGGATAATAATAATATTGGACTTGTTGTTGGTGAATGTAGCCCAGGGATTGGGTGAACCATGTTAAATCTTGGTGTCTTGTGTTCTCTTTTATGTTGTATTGGTTATACCGGATAACCAGATATAACCAATAACAGCTAGCTGAAGAAGTTAGTGCTCACAAACAGATATGTAAACACCAGAACACTGATATAGTTGGCCTTTAATTTCAAAATATCCAATCATTCCTAATTCCAATACAAATTGTTCCTAAACACAGGAATATAATTCTCCAAATCAGAATCAAGACTTAACAATGATATAGGAAGAGGAATTACCAATGTTCCTGGATTATGAATTGCCGAGAAATCTCTTGCAAGGCTTGCCCTCTCAGCTACAGTTAGTACAGTCAAAGAGAACACCAATATTCAAAAATATAGATCATCATCAAATAAAACCACTATACCTCATCAGTGGTTAGATTTCACCCATTAGGAAAAGAAACCCTCCAAAAAAACAACAAAAGCAAATAAGATAATCGGATGCCTCTTTCCCTCACAAAGAGCTCATATTTATAATCTCCAAATGCCTTTTTGTTTCCAAAATGTAACTTCACTTACAAAGCTTCTCCAACACAACTTTATAACATTCAATACTTGGCATAGGCTTATAATTAATTAAATAAATGGCCCCTTCCTATGATGAATCAACCCTCAACTTAGGTGAAATTATAAAGTTAAATTATAATTGTATAATAAGCCATTTAATGATTTAATAATAATTTGGCCTCTAAAAATTTAATAACTCCCAAAATACTCATTATTTAAATATGTCGTTTGAAATAGGAATTATACTGATTATTTCTCCATGTGACCAAATACACTTTCCAAAAATAGAAAGGGCTCATCTCAATCAACACTTGTTACCACAAATAGTAAGTACACAAAACTAAGCCCAAATGAAGTCCAATCTAAGCCAAATGAAGACCAACCTGTAGCTTACTAAATTGTGGAGAAGACAAGACCCTCCCAAGCTAAGCAACTACCTTAGAAGACCCTCTATCCACAATAATTAGCCTACGAGGATCACAACAATAGGCTAATCTCTCAAACTCCAATGCTGGCAAAAAAGGGGACATTATATATTGACCTTTAAATGATTTCTATGGGCCCAAGGCCTCTAACTTGTACGATGAGGGCTTTCTACTTAGAGTTTGAGCCATGTAGAATGGAAATTTGAGCTCATCTTGCTAGGACCAAACCGATGTCTCATCCCCTGATTTCTTTCATAAACCTTGGGATGGGGAAGCGCTACCTATACCTATAAGTTGAGATAGGAAGAGGTTTGTAGGCAACGAAGAAGAGTCTCATCTCCAATTCATGGGAATGAAGAGGAGTCGTGTCTCCAATTGATGAAAAGGAAGAGGAGTCTCATCTCCATTTGATGGGAACAAAGAAGAGTCTCATCTCCAATTCATACTTGGGCCAAATTTACCTTGCCTTAGCTCAATTTCAATTTTTGTTTCCTACTTTTAGACTTAGCCAAATTCTGCAAGCTCTTCAACATTTTGACATGGTCAATTTTCTCAATCTTTCCCAAATTTTGACACTTGTCAAAAGTTGCCTTTTTTGCTCAATTTTCCCGTTTGACACTCTGAGGAGGCTTCTTACTTCCTGGATTGTTGCCAAACTTGCTCTACTGCCTAAACCTAGTAGCGAAAGAGCGGGTCCCCATTTGCAATAAGGTGATGTTGTAAAAAACTCACAACAAACCTTAGATCAAGTAGCCCGCCCCATGGTATTGAATCATCATGAGATGTTCCTCCACTTGTGGGCCAAGGTGCCAATTCTCTTGGTTAGGTGTTGCATGCCCTTGAGCTTAAAAGGGTTGAACAGTCTTCCTCTATAACTTCGGTTCCCCCGAATTAAATTGCCTACCCTAAGGGATTGAATCATCATAGGTTGTTCCTCTACTTGTAGTGAAAGAGGCAAGTTGTTTTGGTTAGGCATTGCATGCTCTTGGGCTTTAATTGAGTTGAATAGTAGCTAGGCACCCTTTGCAAATTTCCTCTCCAAACTCTAGATATGGGAATGGAGCCATGGCTGGCTAGTGCATAAACCTAAATAGAAGACGATAATTAGTTTTATGTAAATACATATAATTGTTGATTAGCATCCCTAGCCCTAAATGGAAATAATTGGTCTTTTGAATTAATTTTCAAATATTATCTAACATGGTTGTCGGTGCTAAACCAAAATTTTATGTTGAAAACAAAATCCTTAAATGGTAAGTTGCATCTTAATAAGTTATATTTCTTATCTTTATTGTTGTAATCTTAGGGCAAGATCCAAGGTCCTCTCAAAAAGAGGACATTACAAGAGCAACTTATACAAATGGTCATGAGTGACATGATGGCCTATTAAGTGAGCTTCATTTTGATATATTTGTTGGCATAACTGATGCAAATTGTGTTGTACAGGTATTTTAGTGCATGTTTGATGTTTAATTGATCAGTTATTGTGCTGTCATTGATGTCAATTTGAATGTTGTTGGTTGATTGTTTACCAAGAGCAGTGTTCAAGTATGTGCAAGTGAAAATCGGCTTGAAAGTGGTTGTGGAGTAGGAACTAAGGTGTGTGGCAGCTATGGATGATTAAGGGATGTCTCATGATGCTTTATCTACCATCGCACAAGCTGAAAACAAGTTGATCAAGAGTTATGAAGGATTTAAGTGTGACAAAGCAACCGGGTAGTACAGCTAGTGACAAACAAAGAATGATTTAATTGGACTATCAAATCTGAGCTGATTCAAATGTTCTAATTCAAGGTTTATGATATATACTCGGTTATGGGATCAATCTTCCAATCGTACATGTTTTGTTTACAGAAAGACATGTTTTGGATCAATTGAAGTATGTTCATAAGAAAGGGAAAGAACACTTAGAACAATATAAATTTGATCCTTAACTCGTAATGGTTGGGACGACTCCAAGAGATCTTTCGTGATGTAGAGTTGAGTGATGATGTGGCACTAATGAGCTACGTTGAATTGCTCTTATGATATGATTGAATTTCTTGAAGTAATGCATGTTTATTGGAAAAAGTGCAAAAAGGCCAAATGTTTTTGTTGAATAGATGTGCAGATCAAAATATTTGGTAAATAATGGATTAGGGTTTGGTAATATGTTGTGGCAGGCCTTAGGTGAAATTCAAGACTAAAACATTTTGGTTAAGGTGATGGCTGTCCTAGAGATTGAAATGTGTGTTTATATGACAAAATGTTACAATAATAATTATGTAGATTGTGGATATTGTGTATGGTCAAGCATGTATACAAGCAATTGAGAAGTGCTAACAGGTTCTCAAGTCTAAATCCCTTGGATCATTATTAACAAGGTGAGCAGCATCCTGACAGATCTAAAGATTAATTCCCTTAACTGGGTGGCTCATAAGCTTGAGTTAGAAATCCTCCAACAAGGTTACCCCTAACATGGCTAGAGGCAAATCCCTTCACTGGTCTACTCCTAATAGGGCATTATTGTGGGCTAAGTCTTTAATTGGGCGCATTTCAGAAGAGTGCATATGTTTGTGGGTTATAATTTGCACCATGGTTTTTCCCCTAACCAAGGGTTTCCACATGAAAAATACTGGTGTCTTTGTGTCACTTGTGTGGATGTTTTATAAGTTGTCCTACTTATAGATTCACAATTTTACATTGCATGCATGTTGTGAATGGTTAAATGATTGAGATCTGTTTTGGTTGATAAGTTGGATAAAGTTTTGAATCTGATAGATTACTGATTCACCCCCCCACCCCAGCCGCCGCTAAATAATCTTGGACTTTAAGTTTATTAACAGTATTTCAACAATGTCCCGAATTTCGTTTAGAAACAAACAAATTTCTTAGACCCAAGTACCAGAGAGCAATGTGGATGCTTATTTTGACTAATAAAACTACAATAACAAAAACAAATGAAGTACAAGATATGACTATTTATTGAGATCAAGAATGATTGCATAAGAATGTAATTGTCAATGCTTTATTCCAAAGGTAGTGTTTATAATGCAAACACTATGAGAAGACCTTTATTAAATCAATACTCTTCTTTGATCGTTGAGGTAATATTTGAAGGACTGATGGTTGAGTCAACAATTCACAACCCATTTGATAACTTATACTACCTTAGCCAACAATTAAAATAATAAAATAAAGTTGGCATAACAAGCACTTTAATATAACGCCATTTACAATTTGCATATCCCAATGCATCAAGTTGTGAAATTTTGTTTTTCTCTCTTAGAATTGTGGAAAAACAAATCTCTTATTTTTCGTTGTTAATGAGACGATATCAAGACAAGTCCAATTTATTCATTGACTCCCTCTAGGTGAAAAAGAAGGTCTATCTTAAAAAGCCCAGTAGCAGAAATGCGGACTCAAGTAGGTGTGTAGCTTTGGCTGCAAAGTGGATCAATGAGAGGAAAGAATATAGTGATGTTAAGAATGTTAAATGAGACTCTCATGAAGATGCAGCAAACAATAGAAATGGTCATGAGTGTTATGATGGCCTATTAAGTGAACTTTGTGTTAGATAAAGACAGTGTCTGAAACTTCTTTTGGAGACAAACAAGTTTCTTAGACACTTGGGCATTGCTTTCAGAAAATTCATACCCTAACATTGAGTCACAAAAGGGGTGAGGAGGGTGGTTGGTGCCAAGGTGGCCAAAGGCTTGGTTGTTGTGAGCAAGAGGAATCTAGAGGGTCTATTTTGGTACGCTTATTTCAGTGAGGTAATTTTGGGCCAAGTGAAGAAGATTATGGTCTGTTGGTAGAAGCATCTAGGTGTTGTCAAGTTGGTCATTGGAAGCGTCGGTGGTGGGATGATATAGTGTTGCAGTGCCAATAGTAAGTGGTGACAACTTGCTAGTCAATTTTGGCACAATGCAACATCTCTTTGATCACAGAACTGGAATTACATGTGAGTACCCTTTGTTCATCATTATTGACTCTGCGGTAAATTCATTGATTTATTATGTAATATTAGTCCTCTTTTCTATTAGGATTTCATTTCTAGTTCCTCTAGGACAGATGATGGCCCCAATAGAATTCCTTGTTTTATAAATTAAAAAAAAATTAGTTTTTGAACTTTGAATACACTCTAATCTTTAATATTCTAGAACTTTTCCATGACTTCTAGCATATTTCTCCTCTTCTAGGCAACCAAATCTTTGGAAAATAAGTATTTTTGGCAATTCAATAGAAGCTAATTTAATAGAACCTTGCCAAAGATACCTAGAGTTTGTAGAGAGTAAACAAATTTTGCACAATATATATTCTCAGAATGTCTTCTATACCTGCACTATAACTTGCATATTCGTCTTGGAAGAGTCTATTGGCACTGCAGCTCAAGAAGACCTCACGTAGTGCACTCTGCAGTGGCTCCAGAGGCGGTGGTCTCGCCTCAAATGTCTTCAGCAGTCTCCTCACCTTAAGATTGAGTGCAGCATAGTGACACCGATCACCATCAAAGGTGTGCTCTGCACATATAGCTCCATTCTCCAGCAACATTCTAGCAGCATCCAGGTGACCTGCCAGTAGGGGCACTTGCATCAACTGAATATTTTTATTAAAATATTCCCACTTAAATTCGATGTAAATGATGTTTTTTTTATGTTAAAGAAATTAATCTTGTGCAGTCCATGTTTGTTGAAAATGAAAGTTCATTACCCCAAAATATAATTGCAATAAAATCCCTCTGAATGCAAAGCATAGGACTTTAAATCGACCTTCGTGATCGATCCACCGTCAACAGTAAAACATACAATTAAAAATTTAACAGAATTTTATATAACATACGTGATCTTTAAAAGTTCAAATTCAAATTCGAAAAAGAAAATCAGAATGACAAATACAACTAACCGAGAAACCAAGATAAATTTACCCAAGTGCCATAATCTCTTTACAAAAGGTACCAAAACATTGAAAAATTATGAAAATAAATAAATAACGCACATCTGATCTAAAATTGAACACAATTTCATACAAATGCCATACACCCCTTACAAAAGACACCAAGACATTTGCATAATTGAAGAAGAAAGATTCTACCTGCGAGGCAAGCGTAGTAGAGTGCGACAGAGTCCCAAGCATCCCTGGCATTGACATTAACGCCTGCCTCGAGCAAAACCTTGAGGCGCTCCACATCACCTGCCCGTGCGGCCTCGTAAACGTTCCCCGCGGGCACCTTCTTCAATGGCAATGGCGCCTCTTCTTCCTCCTCTGCTCCGTAGTACAAGCTATGTAAATCTTCGTCGATTAATCCAGGACTGAGCTCTTCCGCCACCATTGTTTCAGCTGTGGTTGATAAGCTGCGTGTCGTACCAATTTTGTACTCTGAACCCCGCCGTCCGGCAGTCCAGGTGAGCGGCTGTTGTCGGTTCCTGTTATAGGCCTTCCAAATAACCATGGAATAATAAAACTGAAATTACAAGTACTGCCAAAATTGCAAAATTGTGCCCAAATTTTGAAAATTATAATTATAAGAAATCCAAAATCAACTTGTAAAAGATCTAAGAAACCAAAATTCAAATATTAAAAATCAAGATACAGTTAAAGTTAAGTTAGGCTCCAAGATCACTAAATTCTAACAATTTTAGGAAAGCACTCGTCTCATACGATCTAGAGATTACTGGATAGACTTTCGTCAAAAAAATGATTTAGTTACAATTTAATCATAGACAAAAAAAAAATTTGATTTTTGCAAGCAAAGACAATTACGAACCATGCTATTTCCCCTTCTAATAATTTGCAACACATGATGATGTTTTAACTCAGTCGTCATCGTAATTGTATGAAATATATCAAAATAGAAGATAAAAAGAATTATTATAAAAAATAACAATTAATGGAATTAAATATATTTTATTACATTGATTATTTGCATTTAAAAAATAAAGAAAAGTAAAATCTGTAGATAAAAGAGATTAAAAAAGAGGGTGGGGGTGGCAATAATCTACAAAAATATTTATTTATCAACGAGAAGCATTAGATCCCCAAAATCTATAATGATTAGTATGCAACTGCAACCTTCAAGAACCCCAGTCCACCGATATTCTAAATTTCCTCTGGAGTCTTCAATCTATACTTTTCTACATGAAATTCATCTGTCCATACCTCTTTTGCAAACTCTGTTTCTTTCTCCTCTCTACTTGTTTTTTAAAACTAATATAAGGTTGTATCTGTGTTGTGAATTAATTGACCTGCCACGTTTAAAACACTATCCAAAACGTGTAGCATGGATAGCACATACACTTTTGGCAAGATGCCACAAGTTCTTCTAAACTAAACTACAGAATGGGAGATAGTAAGTATGGGTATATAATTAGTTGCAGGTTTTGAATTTCGGAGTTAAAATTTATTGAAACTTGTAGGCAATAATAAAATTGTCTTTTTAATATTTGTTAAAGTTTTAAGGAATAACTGCAATACATGCATTCAAGGAAATAGTTAAATAAGGAATGATAAATATTATATTATTCCCAACTGTAGACCTTGATGTTCCCAAGAGGCCATACCATTTAGAGAGGCATTAAAGACTAATTAAAAAGGGTGATTTATGTTATGAAAGCTTTTTTAGCCTTACGCAAGCTTACCCGGTGCCTATTGTGGAGGAGCCATACCCTCTATAATCCATACAAACACATTTCCAAGCTTCTGTAAGCTTTGTGAAGGAAGGTTTCAGTCTTGAGGAGGGAGTTGATTCATTTTTTTGATGATATTTTGTTAATCTTATTACAGCTATCACAATAGGAAGAATAAACAATTATTTTAATTATTTTTGGACATTTAAATCAACAATGCAAGTAAAAAGATGCAATGCTCAAAGAAATCCTACCTACCTTCATGGGTGGTCAATGCAGCAAAATGAGAGTCAATCTAGTCCAAGATAGCAGTTAGGAAGACAAGCAAAGCTGTCAGGACAGATCATCACTGGTAAAAGAATTATTATACCTTCGACCTACACTACAGCCTATGAAAGACTTGAGCTATTGGAAGGAATTGCCATAGGTTTTCAAGATAATTGGGCTTTGGATGGTCATTGATTCACATGAGTAGAAGTTAAAAGATATATCAATTGATGTTAACTTTAAAGTTTAATATGGGTGCAATGACATATTAATTAGAAAACTCTTCAAAAGGTTGAGCATAAACTATTTTGATGAAAGGCCTGTACATTCAAAACTGGCATAAATTTGGTATAGAAATCAAAGCAATTACAAATTTTGTTCCATTGTGTTTTTTCCTTTTTGTTTGTTTGTGAAATATTACTTAGTAAATTTGAAACTCTATTTATGAATGGAAAACTAAAATACAATTTCACTGTGATCATGAAATCAAAAAAGCTTCTATCAAAAGTCACAAAAATAGGTGTTTGTTTGCATGTTGCGTTATGTGTTCAACATAGCTGTCCAAAGCAACCAGCTTGAAACTCGACATTTGTGTACATAGTATCTGTCAGACTATGTCACACTTTCATATGATAAAAAAGGCTATATTCATTGGAATCTGTAACGAGATATGAATAATTGTAATTCATTGATGCATCTTGCTGCTTCAAGGTAAACAACGTCTTGATAAAATGACTGCTAAGGACACAGTAATGGGTTTCCTGCTCTAATTCAATGAGGGGTAAGAAATTCATCTCTCCTTGAAAACAAACATTCAGGTAAGAAAAACTTGAAGGGGAGATGAATTTTGAGTTTAAGCGCAGTCCTGGGTAAGAACTAGTGAGTTTTCAGGTCAGCAAGTTTTAAACTGTAAAACAGAGGAAAATGTCTGTTAGATTGTCGACTTTTATTTCTCTCGTTGATACATAAAAGATGGAGATTTTCAATTGCAAGAGTCTAGGGGTTACAATTGGTGGTCAGCTGAAATGTTTAACCCCAGCCATTCAAGAAATTTATATAGCTGATCTGAAATTACCTAAAGATAAGCGAAATCCCATTTTTCACCAGTTTTATAATACTCTTGTAAGAGGCGTCGAGCTGGCAAAAAAATGTGAAAGCATAAGCATTTTCAACCTGCCTCTCAATTATAGGTATGCCTCACAAATACTCAAGTTTGAAAAGGACATTAATGGCTTCCTGAGCTTAATCCCAGCAAACATATTCCTTGATACTAGAGTTCTTTTAGCAAAAGTGAAAAACAATTACCCAGCAGGGGACTGAATGATTTCATCTTCAAGCAGGCTTCCATGCCAACAGATGACCCTTCCCAAAACACCATGATGGTTCAACAAATGATTTTAGATGATTTATTTGGCAGTAGTGAGATTTTAGGAGATCCTGGAAGCTATAATCATGATAATGGTTATGGAAAATCTGAAAAGATTTTTGATCTGGAGAAATCCATTGGAGATTTGAAGGAGGTTTTGTTCAACGATGAAGTGTCTGTCATAGGAGTGCAGTGTATGGGAGGAGGTGGCAAAACCACATCGATTCTGGCTCTCTCTAACGATTCTCAAATTAAAGGTCTCTGAAAATTTCTAAGTTTTCCTGCCTTGCATGCCAACATATTCCAAGATTTTGGGTGCTTTTTCTTCCATCTTCAAAGATGAGATGAAAGTTAATATCTTCATAGTCATAAGCCAAAGGTTTCCTTTGGAAGATGTTTTCCCTGAAATGAGTTCCTTAAAATGTAAATTTTTGAATTTCCTATAGTAGATTATAAATATATATTTCTGGTTTGCAATTTTATGTATTATTGTCATTCTCTGTTTTATTTACACAGGTCTATGTAAATCTATTGTACTATCATGTTTTTCTGTGGCTTTATGTACTTATTATTGGTTTCAGACCACTTTAATTTATTTTTCTTGCATGTTAAAAGAATTACTGAATAAATAGTTTTGGTTCAATATATATATCAAATTATTTCGGAAGCAAAGTATATTGCATCACAGTTTCATAGTCCCCTAATCTGAAGGGCGTTTTAGAGACCATGTGGGAAAAGATAACTGGAAGATGCACATATGCAGCTACAACAACAGCTTCTGAAACAATTGACGCCAATTCTTGTGATTCTGGATGATGTTTGGGACAGAGTAAGCCTGAACAATTTGCTATTTGAAGGCCTAGGATACAAAACCCTAATCACAACTAGGGACAGTTCCATTGTACCAAAAAACCCCTTTACTCAAGTGTATCAACTGCGGTTGCTGGGCCAGAATGATGCTGTGTCACTTTTCTGCTTCTGGGCATTCAGAGGGAAATCAATTCCATGCACTGCAGAGGCAAATCTCGTGAAAGAGGTTTTTATTCCTCTCTTAACTCTTTAATGTTTTGTGTGAGTGTAATATTCAAATATGCATGATTTTTTTTTTTGTTTTTTTTATCTGCAATTTTTACTACAACAAAACTTTAACTCTGCTGGCTTTTTTATCGATTAGGCAGGAGGAAATAAGGAATGGTTGCAAGAGTGAGAAAACCAAAAAAAACATTGTTATCGTTAGCAGCAGTTGCTAGGGAATCACTAAAATATTCGATGCAAGTTCCTCATAAATTCGAACGCAAAAATTGGACTTTATTTCGATGGCCCTAAAAAAATAGGAAATGTAGTATTAAATATTCTGCACCGTTTTTAGGATTTTCAGACCAAATTTTTTCTACAAATTTCTAGAGAGACGAATCAAACAAACACCTCCAACGTTTTGAGAGAGGAATCAATACAAACAAACATTGTCGGATGTCAAATTCACAAAACCATACCTTTAACAAACACACTTAAGTTGCAATCGCCTCACTGCAAATATGCACAAGACAACAATGACATAGAATGAGTAAGGATGTGGTCATATTACACAGCAGTTGCAAACCTAAAAAAATTGCAATGCTTCACTGCAAAAGCTTACCACTTGTTCTATGCATAGCACGAACAAGATCATGTGAACTAAGAAAACCAGCTTTCCTTTCTATAAATGCCACCGAGACACATTCTCTCATGTATTAATTGCCTTATGACCAGATCGAGATAGGTGTATCTAATAATTACTGCCATGAACAACGAAATGAATTTTTAGTCCACAAAAAAAAGATTTGATAAGATTTTGCTTCATTCATGTCAGAAGAAAAAGGATGACAAGAAATGCCGAAGTCAAAAAACAACAACTCGATCACCTAATCCGCACAATCTCAAATTAAATGAGTACATTCTGTGCAGTCTAAAATTAAATAACTTGTAGTGGAAAGATTTGATTAAATTTTGTCTAAAATTAAATGAGTTGTAGTGGAAAGATTTGATTAGATTTTGTCTCCATTTGTCGGCCAAAGACATATTACAGTGCACACAACAAAAATGAAACCCCTATTGTTTAGGTAATTGGTCAATAGCTAATTGACACATAATCATTCCAATAAAGATGTAGCTCAGCCCAAACCAAAAATATTATCCAAAAGGTTTGTAGATTTTAAATAAACTATTAGTATTGGCTAGAACAAAATTGAAAATAACACCCAGTCGGATGCTATAGTATTCTGCTAGGCAGGAACTAATAATAGTAAGTACAGTCAAGGTATTATTTTTGGTTTTTGAAATCGATATTTTATTTTATTCTTCAACTTCATAATGATTTTGAAGGATACAACTTTTATCTTTTTCTTTGCTCTAGTTGCTCTCATCTTCATAAATGTAATGTACTGTAGCTTTTTACTTTGGTCTAGGATATTAAATGTTGTTTTTGCTATTGTGATAAATGTCAGTAAAATATTTAAGAGATAATAGATGAAATAATATATGATATTTAATTTGAAATTATAATGTAGAAAAATTAATCAGGCTAAAAAAATATGTTGGAATCAATTAGTAATATATTTGTCACTTTGGATTATTTGTATAATTATAGATTTGATCACACACAAGTGAATCTAATTGGACGTGGAAATCTAATACATGTTGACAAATATGATTTTTTCTAATGTTACATTTTTTATTTTGACTTGACTCAATGTCCTCAATGTATAATTTCTTAAAAAATTGCTTACAACTAGATAAAATATCATGGACAACGTTGTTAAAGAATGTGCTATGCAAATTACTTGATAATGTGTGGAAGTGGTAATGATAGCTCTAGGATGCCAAAAAAACTCAAGTAATATTAAATGCCTCGAAGATGAATTAGGGACACCCCATTTGGTGCAATGAAGTTTTTCTTGTCTTGAATCAAAATAAATTGGTCATAAGAATAGGTCAAGTCATTCCAAAACTAGACTTCTAAAATTAAAAAGAAAATGGGTTATTTTTGTGAGTATGGAAATGATCAAGTTCGCATGCATGATTGTAGATCTAACCTAAAGGGATAAGTTGAGAATTGAGACCAATCCTTGAATAAAAATGCAAACTAATGAATAAGGCTTAGTTTGCATGAAACGTCTTTATAGGAGATATGTCACTTGTATATGTGCCATTACAAAGAACTAACTAAAAGAAAAATGAACCTAAGCATAAGGGATAAGATCATGGGCATATAATTTTCACCATATCAAACTGGAGAAGAAAAAAATTATATTTGTTATTTGAGCAGCTTTTTGGGATGTAAATAAGATCTTATGGTTATGGCTTCTATTAATTTTTTTTTTTGAAGAAAAAAACATCTCAGTTTTGTAGTTGTTGGAATCACACTTGTGTAATTTTTCCCTGTGTTTTCGGTGGACTAGAAATATATATATTTTTATACATTTATTAATGTTCGAATTGATTTTTTTATATGGAAGTTTACAAATTACTTTATTCTAACCTATCTTACCATCACTAATTCTCATTATTTAAGTTCACTACACACCTTGATTTAAATTTATAGGTATGAAATTGTTGATAATTTTTTTTTATAGGTATGAAATTAATCCTTGAAGCCACTTCTATATGAATGAATTTGGACTCCAATTTTAAATTTAAATGACATAAACCATAACTATGCTCCCCTCCCTTATTAAGAATTATGAGCTACTTG
Source organism: Cupressus sempervirens (assembly GCA_028749045.1). Classification (NCBI taxonomy): domain Eukaryota; kingdom Viridiplantae; phylum Streptophyta; class Pinopsida; order Cupressales; family Cupressaceae; genus Cupressus; species Cupressus sempervirens. The sequence goes on from CM053787.1 coordinate 636,262,991, forward strand.
AAGGGCGAATTGTTTCAAATAGAAAACAAGGTCTCTATTAGTACTAACATTAATTCATTTGAATTGTTAAGGAGAATATAACATAGAAATACATCAATAGACATCAAAATAGTGTACAAAAGGTTCATCGGATATTGATGGAGGAATGCTTAGGCCTTGAATATATAATATATAAGAGATGAAATTCACCAAAATAAAATATGTTTTCTTATTGAATTCTAAACAATGTGTTGTATCAATTGACAATGAACTTGAGTTGAGAATTTACACACAAGAAAACTCTATTTACTCTTGATTACAAGTTAAAGGCCCCTTCTTCTATCATCCTCTAATAATTTATACAATTTTTCTTTAGCTGCCAAGATCCCAACAACCATATTAAATTCTCATATCAAAATACCACCATATTTCCAAATGCCTATATTTGAAGACCTTCAATTTAACTATGCATGTATTTAGATGAATGTCACCTTTCTGCTCTTTGCATTAGCCCTTCTATGTTTTGGATAAAGGAAGTGTGTTGATTATTTAATTTCAAAATGTAAATGAAGTCAATGGGCCCTTGGTCTACTGGTGAAGTTGAATGGCTCACAAAGAGCCCACTAGGGATCAAGTCTTGTTGAGTGCAAGGCTTTGACATCATAAGGGATGAGGTCGGGATCGTGCCTCAGGTGATTTTGACAGCGCGGATGCCCCTTAGTCCTTGGCTCTAAGTCAAAGACGTTTTAGGCATGAGTGGGCCCATATTGGGTTCCTAAAAAGTCTATGTGTTGGCCTTTGTTGGTTGGTAGTTCGCAAGCTTTGTGCCTTGTTGGGCTACCTCGTAGGTTTGAACCCTTCATCCAAAAAAAAATGTAAATGAAGTTTAAGTCTCAAATCCTTGTTCAATTTCTTAGCAGCACTAAAGACTAGCATATCATTAACATAAAAATTAATAAATAAAATTATTGTCACTCTATATATAGTAAACATAAGGATATGACTAGATATGATAAAACCCAACTCAAAACAATATGTATCAAAAATTGTTAGAACTTAATAAAGTATTTTCTTATTAATTAAATCATATTGATTTAATTATTAAGTCACTTATTATCTCTATTTTATTTAAGCTAAACTTTGGGCATATAACAATTAATTCTTTTATTAATTATTATCATGCAACCTAGGTTAGTGATGAAGTACTGCTCTGCTACCACTGACAAAGGTATGCTCTGATAACACTGATGAAGTATTGCTCTACTACCACTAACAAAGGTATGCTCTGATACCACTTGATGGGGACACAACCCAAGCACAAAATGAACACAACAAGAAAGGGAAATTTTATTAACTTTGTAAATAAGCTAATACATCCAGTACAGAGAAAATAGACTTCAAAACATGCCCTATGGGCTTACAATAGCATAAATCTGGAGATAATTTCTCCTTTCAGTACCTCTTCTCAAACTCCACTCCGAACTGCCTTTTACAATCCCATAAATGTTCTTAGATAGGCCCCGGAGGGTTAAGGATTAAGAATACATTCTAGAAAGTGCTAGTAGGCATCCACTGACCAAATAGAAGGCTCAAGAAGTTGCATTAGAAGTTGATGCAAATCTAGAAGAATTCAGAAATGGTAACCGAACTTTCGGGAGGCATAACTTTTGAACCGTAACTCCGATTGACGAACCGTTTACATTTTCGAAAAGCTCTCGAAGCGCTCTATAGCCCTATGGACAGCTTTTCTTGTCCCCCATTTTTTGGCCCTTTTTGAGGTCATTTAATGCCCCTAACCTAACTTTGAAGCATTCTTAGGTCTCCGAAAACTGAAAAATTGCAATAACTTTCAAACCATGGGGCCTTTTGACCTGATTCTTTTTTTGGAATGCTCTAAATTACAATTACCATCATCCAACCAATTTACACCTTCTAGTTCACCAAAATGATGGCTCAATTACATACTCTTATTTTTTTAGCATTTACACGTTTCCCAAGGTGATTAAAAACTCTAACCCAGAACACTAATAGTGGAACTGTGAGAGTTGGAACCCTTATTTGACCCAAATGGGTATCTAAAAATGAAAACACATGAAAAAGAAACTAAGTCTAAGTACATTTTTTTTTGGGTGACACAGGATTGCCCTTATACCTTTGGATGCTCCTGCATCAGTTAGATTCTTGCTAGGGTTTTGATCTACTTTATAGGAGTTGATCTCTTTGTAATTTATTCATTTAGCTTTGATTATAGCAATTTCTTTTTTTACTCATTAAGAATGTCTCATCTACAGATCTGGGAATTCTAACCTCCATAGTTTTTGCTTCTCTCTTTTTGTGACAGGTTTTTACATGCAGGTGATTCTTGGGAGTTATGGGGTTGATCATTCATCAACTTCAACATGGTATCAAAGCTCCAGATCTTCATGCCCATGTTTTGTTTATGAGAGGTTTGATTTGGTTTCAGACCTATGTTTTTTATTTTAGAGGGTTTCATTTTTTAGAGTTTCTTTGTATTGGATTTGGGGGGTCACCTTTTGAAGTACACTTTGAGCCCAAACAAACCTTGCCATTGAGCTCAAAGCACCAAAAAACCTCTATTTTCGTATAAAATTTGTCCAATTTGGACATAGTTGGAATCTAGGGCAAAAAAATATTGCTCCTAGATTGGGAATGTTTCCCAAGGTGGTGATTTTATGGTTTTTGGTATGGAAATCAAGGTTTTCTAGCACAAAAATTGAGACTTTTTTTCTCAAAAATAGATTTTTTGGCACAGAAATCAAAGTTTTCTAGTACAAAAATCAATATTTTTTGGCACGAAAAATAAGATGATTTTTGGTATAGAACTAACACACCCTGAAGCAATCTTGGTATGAAACTAGCATGCTTCCTAAGGTGGTTTTGGTAGGGAGTCTGCATGCTTCCCAAAATAATTTCTAGTATGAATGGGCATGCTTCTCAAGATATTTTCTAGTACTTGTGGGCAGACTTCCTGAGGCATTTTGGCACGGACCTCAAGGTAGTATTTTTTTGCCCTTTTGACTCTTTTTTGACCTACCTGTGGTGTTTTGGTCATAACTTGCTTATTCAGACTCTATTTTTGGCAAACAAGATATCGTCGAAAGGATAATTCTAAGCCCTTAATGATGGAGCTATTTATTTGGAATTTTGATGTTGTTTGGTTGTCAATTTATGTAGTCAAAGTTAGAGGTTTTATTTTGAAATCTGGGAGACATATCTTGAGACATTCTTTTTCTAGATTCTGCTCCAGGCACATCCCATTCAATTTTTTGCTTTTTTTTTTTTCATTCTGGTGGATATCTTGGTTATTTCAAGTTTGAGTATCAATTTTTTTGCTTCAGATGATTCATCATGGTTTGTACTATCTATTATATCATCCTTATCTCTCTTTTGATCTTTGTTGACATCCTTTTGTAGTATTTTTGCAAAAACACTGAGATAAAGTGCCATACTATTGCATTTCAAGATCCTACATATCTTTGTGTTTTGTTGTACTCACAATACATTATAAAGTGCCTTGGAGGGTTTCATTTTGGCCATATTTTCTATCTTCCTTTGTCAAGTGAGTGGTCCTTCCACGACATTAGCCTCATGATTTGTCGATGACACGTGTCATTATAGGTGTTTGTACTTCTTTTGCACTCTCAATGTTCCTAGTTCTTTTTGCAAGAGACATTGCATTTAGTTTCAATGTTCATGTCGTACTTCTCAACATTATAGTGGGTTATGTTGGTTCTATTGTTTTCTTGGTTTGATGAAGTGAGCTATTTATTTAGTATTTGATCATATGTACTAGGCAATTGCAGTGGCTAGATACCTATGCATTTCGGTGAGATTGGTCATTTACCATATAGACATTCTCTCATTCCTATTTTTGAAGGCCATGAAGATACCTTCCATCTTTGATTGATCAGTTGTTCAGGCTTAGTCTTCTCTACCTAGTCATGTTCTATATAGTGGAGGTTCTTCAAATCAGCAGTTTGGTAGTGTTTGCAGCTTCATGCTTTTGTGGCATTCTTCATTATCATCCTTTTGTTCCTATCTTCTAGAACATTTTTTCCATCTCTTTTTGGAGTAGGGTTTTTCCCATGTGGTTTTCTCTATTTCTCCTATTTTTAGAGATTTGGTTGTGCTTGGGTACCTCATCAGGCCTTGTTGGCAAGACCCAAATTTACTTTCAGTAATATAGTTTCTAGTTTTTTAGGTACTTCCTAAGTTTATCTTAAGGGGGGATGCTAGAGTAATAAAGTATTTTCTTATTAATCAAATTATATTGATTTAATTATTAAGCCACTTATTATCTCTAGTTTACTTAAGCTAAACTTTGGGCAAATAATAATTAATTCTTTTATTAATTATTATCATGCAACCTAGGTTAGATTCATGTTAGGCTTTTGATCTCCTTTATAGGGGTTGATCTCTTTGTAATTTATTCATTCACCTTTTATTATAGCAATTTCTTTTTTTTTCTCAAAAAGAATATCTCATCTGTGGATCTGGGAATTCTAGCATCCATAGCTTTTTCTTCTATCTTTTTGTGATAGGTGTTTGCATGCATGTGATTCTTGGGAGTTGTGGGGTTGATCATTCAACAACTTCAACAAAAATTATATACCACAGAGAATATTTAAAACAATGGAGGAATTTTAAAACTAATGAACTAAAATTTAATTACCCTTTTGAATGTAGTGTTCTATTTATGACATGTAAATATCCTCCAAATACTCATATAGAAAAATTATCCTAGTGTCCATTTGCTCAATCTCAAGTTCAAAAAAGTAGTGGCACAAGATAAAAATATTTATATAAATGTAAATTTTGTATTTAAAGAAGAAAAAAGTTCACAGAAAATGTTCTCCCAACTTGGAATAAAAATTAGCAACTATTTTTTTACGTATCATTATTATCACTTGAGCTAAACAACATTTTCAACATCAATTTATATCCAACAAATATTTTCTTCAATCAAGTAAGTTATGTCCTAAGTATCATTCTTGTTAAATGAAACCATTTCCTCATCCATGGTTGTTCTCCACGATTCATAATTGACCATTTTTAATGTCTCTTTGATTTCTTATTCTCATCCATATTAAAAAATGGAGAAAATATATGTAAATGTAGGTGTACTCTATCTTTTTTGTTACCTCATTTTCCCTACAATAATGTTCAACTTTGTCTTTGAACTCTTTGAGTTGTCAAAACTATCATCATCCTTTAGCAAGTAGCTCAAACCATTGATTTAGTATTTAACACAACAACCTTTGTCTACAATGACACAATTGACTTTGCATCCTCCTACATCTATTCAATTTTAAGATAGAACTCAATATTCTAAGTATCATTTTCCAATTGTATAAAATTAAATCATCCATATGATGTTAAGGCTTTTATCCCTTTACACCAATGACATAAGAATATATGTTTTGTTGTATTGTTGTCCAAATGAGATTAGTTAATCTCAAGAACATGTGCATATATCTCTTAACCAAGTAGATGAAGATGTTTAAATGAGATGTTTTTCCCATTTAAACCTCCATAGGGGTTTCTTAAGAAGTTTTCATACAGGAGATAAGTTAACCAATCAAGTAATATGCAATAGTATCTAGCTCTACCCAAAGATTTTGATGGGATTATTATGGCCATCAAAACCCTAAATATTAGATTTATCAATCTAATGGTGTTATAGTCATTTTCAATAATGTAATACAAGGGATGTTCTAAATGTTTCCTTAAGTTCAAATAATAAAGCCAAAGATGTATCTATTAGAATAATTTTGTTGATTTAAATCTAATATTTTGGACTAATAAAATCATATACTTTACCATACTCTTGTAAAATTAAAATATCTAAGAAAATTCACAAATTTCCAAAATTGAAATGATTAAAATATCTCACACTTATAATATACCATAAAATCGCAAATAAACATAATGTGGGAAACTTCGCAAAAATAATGAAACTATTTTTTTTTGTCTTGTGATTATTTTCTTGCTCTTTTTAGGTATAATAATTCATGGAGATAACACATGCTTTCACCAAAATGGACCAACAAATCCCTCATCAAGTAACTTAGTAATGTAAAGGTCTTACAATCAACTATCAACTAGGGAATCATAATCTTAAGATGAAGCCAATAGTGTATGGACAATAGAGATTAATAAATTGTGTAAAGAATGAAATACAATAACAAAATAATTGAAGTAAAGAATATATAATTTTAAATTATAGTTTTTTTAATATGTTCATTGGATAAGTGCACTAATTTGGGGGATCAAAAGGATTCTAATTTACTTTTTTTCCCCATAAGAGCATCTAATGCTCTCCAAATTCGGCACTCTCCAAGTGACTTGGAATGGACAAGACCAAGATTGGTCATTTAAAAAGTTTGGAGAGTACTTTAAATGGAAATGGAAAAAATAAAGATGCATTGACATAATACTAACTCCAAATTGTCTTTATTGGACTCTCTCTCTCTCTCTCTCTCTCTCTCTCTCTCTCTCTCTCTCTCTCTCTCTCTCTCTCTCTCTCTCTCTCTAGATATCTCATTTGTGCCTTGTTTGTCTCTCCATCCCTTGTTGATTAACCCTTTATTTCTCTTTTTGAACTCCTCTCTCCTCTATTATTATCCCTCCCTCCCTTGCAAAGGGTTTATATGATGTGGTGTAGTATATAGGGTTGATTGTGCAAGATTTAGGTACATAAGGTTGAGGGTATATCCTATGTTGAAATTTCTCTCTCTTTATCCCTCTCCCTCTATTTATTATCTCCCTTATCCAACTCTCTCTCTCTCTCTCTCTCTCTCTCTCTATATATATATATATATATATATATATATATATCCCCTTCACTGCTATCTCTTATTTTATATCTCTATTATTTATGTTGTTGTGCCATCATAAAAAGTGTACACTTTCTTTGTAAGACCTTTTAGCCCTCCTTAGTGTGATTTGGTACATTAGGACCCCCTTTTGGATTTAGTAACTTAAATTTAGGTCCTTTCCTCTTCCAATCTTGCTCAAAACACTTAGTTGGTAAATATTTCTATGTGTGGCTTTCTACTTATCCCCTAACCAAAAAAAACATGCTTTAAATGCATTTTTGACCATTAATCCCACATGTATCATTATTTTTATCTAACCCCATAATATTTTTGGGACTTTACACCTCTAGGTTACGAATGAGGTCCTTCATTACCCTGATGATTTACATTTTGAAATCCTAGGCTCGATGTTGAGTATCATTGTTTCCTTCCTTGTGTAGTTGGCCTTTTAAATTTTGGTGCCCAAGATCGTTATAAAATGAGGCATTTTCACTTCATTTCATCATTCATTTTTTATGTGAGCTATCCATCCAAAAATCTTTTAAAGAATCTAACATACACACAAAATTCATGCAAAGAAATCCACGCTCAAGTAATCAAGCTAGTACATTTAAGGTGTTTAATCAAGAAATCAAGACATCTTTCTTAACTCACCCAAGCATTAAATATCATCATCATCCATCATGCATTTATTCTCTTATATCTAGCTTCTTTGTCCATTGGAGATAGTAGAGTTTCGTCATCAATGAGGGGATCCACTTTCATATAAGCATTCATCATCGAGGCATATTGCAAGCACATACATACATGAGGTTTTGGCTTACATGATTTCCTTTTGGTTTTGTGTTGGCCAAGGTTATTGCATCAACATACGTAATCTTATATCAAACATAGTTGCATCAATATTTCTATGGAATTCTTAATCACTACATTAACTTCTACTATGTGTTAGCATTCCTCCATTTACATCTATTTCAATTTAAGGTTGATTCCTGAATTGAGGCTTGACTAAGGTAAGACACTCCCCACCAACAAAAAAATCCCTCTCTATTATGTGCAGGTGCAGATTTATAGGTGGTCAGATCAGACTTGCAGATCTAAGGTTTTAGCTTCTAACACAATTTTTGGACTTATAGGTCTAAGGTTTCAACTTCTGGCATAAATTTTGGGTTTTGAATTTATGTGAAAAGCAAGTCAAGGTCAATATTGACCTTGACCCAAGTCTTCATCAACCCCAATTTTTCCTTGACCTTGGAAGTCATCCCTATCTTGAGCCTCTAGATTTAATAGGTTTGAAAATCCAAGCCATTATAGTGTAGATCTTGAACATCAATTTTTGCTTCAATTTGATAGTTTGTGTTTGGTATTATATCTTGGTAAGCATTCTTTCCTTTTGTCATTTTATAACACTTTCTTTCATAAAAATAGATTACATAATTAGTCTCATAGCCCTCATTTTCATCACAATATTACAATTCCTTCTCTTAGGGAAAGGAATAACCCAATTTATTCCTTACACCTAGGGAGATCACTCATTGGTACTTTTCCCTTGTACCAATCAGGTTTCCCTTATGCATAGATATCGGTAGTCCTCCTACATTTGTAGTGGTTAATCCTATTTTCTCTATTACATTTTTGGTAAACCCACCACTTTCATGCATATATCTTTTGATTTGGTGGTTGGTTGTTCATTCCATACATTGGTTCACCTATTGCATTTTGGTGAACTTGACTTGATCTACATTATTGCATACACCTTCTTGATCTAGTACTTAGATCACAATTTGGGTCTTCTTTTAGATCTAGATCTATGTTTTCACTATTAGATCCTCTACACATTTTTGAGATTTGGTTTTGTGTTTATCAATGTGGAGCTTTCTAAATTAGCTTATTGTATAATCATTTTCATGGTCACTTTTATCCTTACTCATCTTTATCATACTTATCAGGTATGTGAGAGTTTATTGTATTTTGTAATGTTCTTGTTCTTACATGGTATAATGAGATTAACTAATACAAGGTTTTTGGATAAGGCATACTTTAGGCATATTATTAAAATTTCATATTGTTGACATTAAGTCAAGTTTGTTATTAGTGACAACACTTATTCAGATTTTGTATGGCTACCGAGATCATTGAATAGTCTACACTATTTGCCATGTAATTCAGTAGCCATCGTGCCTTACAGTTCCTACCGAGCATCCCAGTGGTTACCAAGTGAATTCAGGTAGTACAAAGTCCAACAGTTCAACCCAAGTAGTTCAGTGGTTACCAAGCTTTGTAGTTTGTACCAAGCCAGTAGTTCATGAGAAGTGAATATAGTGTTAACCGAGCTATGTGATGATCAATGTTTACCAAGTTCAGGTATGGTAAACATTTAATTTAGTTTCTACCAAGTTACACAATATCTATCGAGTCGCCGATGTAGACTGAGTTTGAGACTACTCTAAGATGATTAGTATGGATCGAGCTTCTACTTCTATCGAATGCATGACAATGTCGAGTAATGACAGTGGACACCGTGTATCAGAACTTCACCAAGTCAGTCTTTAGAACCCGAGTATCTTCATTTGAGCTGACTTTGTAATATTGGTGTTAACTTGTATATTGGCCAACTCTGTAATTTTTTTAATTGGATTGATATATATGTAATGTATTTTATCATAAGAGAAATATAGAAGAATGTATGAATGTATAATAAAAGGGTGAAAGAAGCATGTGAATGTGAACCAGTAGCAAAAGTATATTGTAAGGCCATATCAACAAAGGAGTATAGAGACATGTCTATCACATAGAGGTGATCAGTACTTCCAAGAATCTCCATCAGAAAATCAATTGTAAGTCAGAGATATACTGTTTCATTCTAAATGGTGATCCAGTCCAAATCCTCTAACAAGGTATACTTAACAGTCTTTTGTCAAATCTCTTTACCAAGTGCATACTTCATTGTATGTTTGTAAATCCTCTAACAAGGTGGACCTAGCAGTCCTAATTGCTCCTAATAGGAAAAATCATCAGAAGTGATCATTGTAAGCCTTAATAGGCCAACTTTATGCTGCAATATTGAAGTTTTGTGGGTATCATGCCCACCCCAATTTTACTTTCTATTTGTAAGGTTTCTAGGTCACCAAATTATTGTGTTCATGTGCCATGAACATTTTCAGTTTCTTATGCATGTAGTTAGATCTGATTTATTAAATTAAATGGTTATTGGATTATTAAAATTAAGATCAGAATTTGATAAAGTTTTAAAGTTACTGATTCACCCCTCCCCTCTCAGTAACTTAGCATAGTCTTGAATATTTCCAACACATATATCTTAGATCACATTAGGGATTTCATTACTGCACCTAATGTTAATCTCCTTAATCGTATACTTGATGCTCAAGATCAATCCCCTCATAACTTTTTTACATTTTCAAAAAAGTCTTCATGATTTGAATATTAGAAAATTCTTAGATGAACCCTCTTCTTCGTGACTTCTATGGATAAGCCTACTCCTCCCAAACACAAATATTTCTCCCACCATTCCTCCATATACTACACTTTCTCATTCATCCTAAGATAGATCACTCTCTCCATCTACACTTTGAACTACTTACTATGGGTTATAATCTTACTACTCAACGAGGTTACAAAGGTTTGGGACATAGTATCAATAAAATGGAATCAAGGCTCCTATTTATTGTTAGAATTGGAGGATGTTGTAAATGTACAGATATTGCCTTTATATTTGGTATGCATGTTCCAAAGAAAACTATCCTCATATTAATAAGCATAAGCCATGAGTAGACATGTCTATTTGTTAATTAATAATTAATATTATAACATATTTATAATAAATATAATCATAGTTATATATTATTATTATATTGATTTATTTCATATAATAAACATGCATATATAATATACCTCATTGTAATGATCCCATCTTTTGGCCTTCACGTTCTTTTAGTAGTTGACCAAGTGTGTGTGCGTTAGCCTTGTTCTACATGGTCCCGAGGGCTAACGAAGGGTTTAATGGGATCTTGGAGTGTTTTGGCCTAGTCATTTTCAGTTTGGGCCAAAACGAAGTTGATTTACTCAGTTTTAGGCATACTTACTATTTTTAGTAAGTCGGCAAGACACAGTGCAGGTCAATTTTGGTGATTGGATTCGATACTCCTCGGTGAGAGCTTTTCGATGAGCTATCACTCGCATTATTCGGAGTTCGATTGCTAATACATTTTAATGCCTGAAGTTTTATTAAAGTAATGTCTAATTTAATTGTAAAATATTAAAGTGTTACTTTAATATTTATTTTATGGTGATGTGTACCCAAGGGAGACATAAGGGGTATTTTAATATATGTTTTATATATTACACATCTTTTATCCCACATTGCCCATATGAGTTGAGCGGACCCTTGGGAATAGAATAAAAGGAAGCATTTGTGGCTTCATTAGATAGGTTGAATATGAGAAGAAATTGGTGTGTGAGTTGCAGCTCCGTTCTTGGCATTTGAGGACATCTATCCTCTCTTGTAACATTCTAGATGTCATTCCCTTAGGGTTTGGCCTTTGGAATTATTTTTTATTGGCTTCATTATCAAGCAGTTTAGTTGCATTTCCGACTACAGGTAAATTTGGTATTTTGCTCATATCTTCTTCACTACTTGTCCGACGCTTATGCCGCTTTGAGGGAATGGTATTATGAAGGTAGTGGACTGATTGAAGGACAAAGTATTGTCGCAGCAAGTTCAAAAGCATGGGCTGGAGTATTATGTCAATACTGCTGAAGTAATTAGTGAGTTGATAAATCTACCATGTATTTGGTTTTATGAATTCTGAAAATAACATTTTATTAGCAACAGTTCATTTCCACTTTGCATATTATTGTAGTTTCTTTCTTGTTTATGTTGTATGATACCAATTCCATGCACGAAACACAACAAACAAATAAACATTTGATTTTCAGAGTTATAAGGGGTTTAAACATTAAACGGAGAAATAAGAAGTTGAATGCAAACTGTTTGACATAATTCCTTTCAGCAATTTGGTTTAGTTTTGGGACATCCAGGGGTGCCCATTACACTCATGATATATAAAGGCATCTGAATTGACTAAAAACTTTAACACTCCCTCTTAGTCAAGAAGGATTAATACAATTTGATAATCAAGGATAATGATCTATCACTATTTTACTAAACCCATAGACATTCAATTTAATGATATCTAAGCTCTTAGTTGGTAAAACACTTAATATACATTTATACGAATAACTCAAAGACATTATCTCTTAGTCATAAGTCTCACAAAATGCATACTTACCAATATCTCTAATATGTATTTATACAAACAACTCAAAGATAGTCAATTTAATGACATCTAAGCACATAGTTGTAGGTCTCACAAAATACATAATCACATGATTTAAGTACAACACTCACTCAAAAAGTATAGCACAAGATTTAGCTAACTGAAGCTACCACACATCAACATTCCCAAACAGTTAGGGAGGATAAAAACATGATCATAAATCACCTCAATATAAGAATATCTTTGATAAGAAGATATTCAAAATTTTGAGATCACATTTGATATCAAGAGTATTGGTCTCCCATAATATCAATGATATTCACCATGTACTCAAAATAAGGTTTGATATCACATCTGATATCAAGAGTATTGGCCTCCTAGAATATCAATGATATTCACCAAATACTTTTAAAAAAATGTTTAATATCACATCTAATATCATGAGTATTGGCCTCCCAAAATATCAATGATATTCACCAAATACTCAGTAAGGTTTGATATCACATTTGATATCAAGAGTATTTGTCTCCCAGAATATCAATGATATTCACGAAGTACTCAAAATAAGGTTTGATATCAAAAGTATTGGCCTCCCAGAATATCAATGATATTCACCAAATATTTTTAAAAATATATATTTAATATCACATCTGATATCATGAGTATTGGCCTCCCAGAATATCAATGATATTCACTAAATAATTAATAAGGTTTGATATCAAGAGTATTGGTCTCCCAGAATATCAATGATATTCACCAAGTGCTCTTTGAGTAACGGCCTCCTAGAATGTTTAGATGCAAGACATTCACCATATATTCAATTTGTTTGATCTCATAATACAAGTTATAATATTGTCACCTTACAATAACTTTTACAAATACAAGTGACATAATTTAGAAGTTGTCAGTTCCTCTTGATATACATAGCGGGGTAGGCCCATTAAGGTCATACAATCACACCCAAGGACTTTTGAACTCCTTCTGAATATCAATCATCTGAGCTCCTTGACCAAAGTTTCCTTCAATGAATTGGCATTCTCCTTCTAAATCAGATATGATCAAGACACATAGCTCATATAAGAATACAAGTAAAAGAGAGACCACAAAAGTAAGTATACATAATATTGAATAAAGTAATCATTAAATACTTAATCTCATTTGGAAGCTTGAGGAAAATTCCACATGTCCCCAATTCCATCACATCTTTCTCTTCATGTAACTTGATATTTTTTTCCTTTTATTTATTTTTAGTAAGGGGAGATGTAACTCTTCCATGAGTCACAAATTCAAATCTGTGATAGCACTCTTTTATCACATATGGAAACCCACCATATGTTAGAAATTATTATCAATGTGATTTAATACTTGCTTTCAAACTTCATGGCACCCAATTTATGCCCCATAGGATTGTATTTGTTTCAAATATATCTTGATGAGAAATCAACGTCCAAGTTGATGATTTCTAATGTGAACCACCCTATGTGATACAACATGGTCAAAAAACAATTCACTAACTTCTAATGCAGATCTGACTTGGCGTGATTATGGGTCTCTTACCCCTTCGACTTCTGTTCTTCCTTCTATACTATTAACAACGTTTATACAAAGCATGATTTTCATCAGACATTAGAGTTGTACAATCTCCACTGCTCATCTTGAATAATTTCTTCCCAAAATAAAGATAGTGATGGAGTATAGATATTTTACTGCAACAGCCACCTATTTTGGCTAATATCATACAAGATGTAAAATTGTGTTCTACCTTCTCTTAAATATAATCCATGTGGGATATATTTTATTCCTTTCATCTCCTCATCATTTGCCTACATCCTTTAGTTAGTGTCTCGCAAAACATAGTGAATATGACGAAAAATTTATTAGTTATACTAAGCATTCAAACTATCTTCCGCTGCATGAACTTTAGAAGGTTGAATTACTAGGGTGTCAACCATTTTGGAATGGTTTCCTCTACTCACTCTTATCCTAAGTGGGTTTGATTCATTTGCCTGAGCTCCAGAGTCAGCATATTATGTACATCAAGCTTGAGTCGGCATCCATTTTACTCATAGTTGGGAGTCTGTGAAAAATTTCAACGCAGGAGGTCCACCATATTCAGTCTGACACGATGCAGAATCACTAGCTTTTACATCAATTCCTCACACACGACGGTCACAAAGAGCATTGCAATCTGGTTCCAATACAAAGTTCAACGTCCTCATCTGTGTTCCCACACGAAAAACTCACCTACCTTAAATTCCAACAAAGAGATCATCAATTTTGCCTTGGCACAAAGGCATCAGATATGCACATAGTGCACGCTTGTGGAGAATTGGAGTCAGTTCATCCTTGACATATAGAGCTCGACGGGAGTACTAAACACCAACATCCATTCACAGCAGTTCCAGATCATTCACTTCTTCCTGCAGCAATCTCCTCTCACGCGTCTAGCTTTTTTCCTTCTGCACTCCCAATATCCACACGCAATTCTGAAAATATTTAATATAAAGTGAGATATCATTTCATCTTTGATATTAAATATTTAAATATTAAATTTAACATTTATCCTCCCCAACATGGACATAAATATGGTATAGGCATTGTTCCCCTTTATAATTTTCCTCTTACATCCACTCTACCATGACTTCCCCTTCATATTATCTTACCAATCCCATCTCTACCTTCTCACATGTACAAGAGAGTATATAGCCATCTTATGACCAAACCTAAAGTGAGATTTCAAACCTTTGTCAAGAATAATAGATTTTCAAACCCTTTTCATTATAATGATACACATTTATCTTGTGATTGTGATGATTTTCTCTTATACATTCCTGATAAGGTTGAACATGATAAACTTTATTATACATAGGACATTTATTTATCCTTCATAAATATGGTTACCATTACTATCCCCTATTATGTCATTCTCCATCATGTTATGTGATGAGTTTGGAAGCAGAGAAATGGGTTCTTCTCCTCATTTCTCTTAACCTAGGGGAAATGATCACATTTTGCATCTATTCTTGTGAGGGGTCTATTATCTTTCTTTATTTGCATGTTTTTGTATCCATTAATATCTTTGCATACTTAGTATCTAGGAGAAACCATTTTGGGAATTTAATAAGTTACCTTTATTTTCTCTCTCCCTTTTCAAATTCATTGTCCTTTATGGATTGACATCTTTTATTATATGATGGCATTCTTTTGCATAGATTTATTGTTTTACATTTTTATGTTCAATTTTATCCTTGCATCAAATATATGTGTATGTTATAAAATATCTTGCCATTAAGGTCTATGTTGTTTCTTCTCTTGCTCTCTCTAGGATCCATTATTTCTTTGTGGTATCCTTCCCTCATTAATCTCTATATGGGTTGTATTATTATATGATACATTCTTATTTTTTGCACGCGATACTTTGTTTTACGCAACATATGATTGTATCTTCTTTGCAAATTATTTTCATCCCTTAGATTCATATGTTTTCTATTTGATAATCGTCTATAGTATCATTATTTGCATATTGTTCACTTCATATGTGATACATTTTCTAGAATATACTTTACACCTTATGTTGTTTGAAATTGTGTATCCTATGAGGTATCATGTCCTTATGCTTGGGAGATAGGGTTGTTTGTACATTCTTTCTCTATGTGTCTAAGGATATACTTTGTAATGCCCCTCCAAAGGGAACCCAAAAGAATAGGTCAAAGTTGAAAAGTTTGGTGAGTAATTTTCTTTTAAACATCCTTTTCCTGTTAACTCATTAATCATAGATGTAAAGTCTTATTCCAATTCCCTTAACATTCATTCTTTACTACTTAAGTTATTCCATGCATCATAGTTCTTAAGTATAAAATACATATGCCATAACATCATCATAATTGACTAATCTAATCTTGCAACGAGGATAATCAAGCACAACAACTATAGCAAGATATATATCATGATTTACATAAGGCAAGTAGATAACATGAGTAATCACCATCATACATATATGCCAAGATGAATTTTATAAAAGAGATACGGTTTTCGTACATTTATTTCTCAAGGACCAAACTCATTCTTGTTTACCCAACCCTTATACATGTCGGTATCAATCTAAAATCCCCCTTTTTATGATTCATCAAATTACATCAAATTGCATCATTTATATTAATGTAAGTAACATGAACATCCTTAAGCATCTTTAAACATCATCTAAGCATATCTCCAAGAAAGAACTCCAATGTAAGCCACGAACAAGCCTCTTGTTTTGCCATCCAACCACGTGGAACCATAAGGTACCACTCCCCCAAGCTAGGAGACAAAACTAGGATCCACCTAGGCTCTAAGGTAGTCTAAGTCTTATACCCAAAACCATAAGTCCACACAAAAGCATAAAGCCCCAAAATGAAATCACAAGGGAAATGGACAATGTGAGGCATAAGTAGAGTGAGGAATTCAATTGCATCTAGGCGAGTGTCATCATACATCGCCACAATGTTGGGATCATTCCCCTAAGCCAAGGACCATCCTGCCGCATAGAATATCCTTTCACCAAGTACCCCAACAGGATATGCATGGCCTAGTAATGTTGGGATCCTTCCCTTGAGTCAGGGATCATATTCTGCACAGATTGTCCCCTCTTTGAGTACTCCAACAATACTCAATCTTAATCTTTATTAATGTGTGCAAACCCAACCCATCCCATAAATTTGTATTAAGTTGTTACTTTTTATCCAACTCACTTATAGAGTGAACCTACACAGGGCACTAGTCTCTAGGCATAGGATCCTTTAGCAGCCACTTTTGGGGCCCAACACCTATGGTGAGCCACTTATTTAGGGTTTCCTACCCTACTCTAGATCCAATACACAAGTCAAGACATCTTAGAGAATTTGTATTATAGAAACAAGGCCAATTAGGATCAACCTATAGAGAAAACTAACTATAGGATATCATTCAATGAACCACAAATTAAGAAAATAGTAAAACTGCCCATCTATTTCTTATAACTGTGCATTTTTTCAATGATGATACAAATTAGTTTAATGTTGAAACAAATTT